>RQTK01000142.1:0-16790 GCA_003991915.1 Elysia chlorotica
TTTATATTAATCTAATATTTTTAAAAGTAATAACTAAACTATGTTACATTATCTTTATCCTGGGGTGCGTGCTCCCGGGATGCGGATACTCACTGTGCATAAGAAAAGAAGAAAAATTTAAAAAAAACACTTCATGGTAGATTGTAGTCATCTCTTTGGCTGGGCCAACTCAATAAAGAGGAGCTGCTGGTCTTAACTTGAACTGACATAAATATTGACATTAAAACAATTAAAAGTCATCGTATACTGAAGAGAACTGTGACCGATGTAAGTTGACGGTTACCTGTTTGTTTGTTTGTTTGTTTGTTGTGCCGCTTAGCGTCCAACGTCGGCGTTATATACTATGTAGGTTATAATGTCAACGGCTCCAAAAACTATCAGTTTTACATACTGCCACACAGAGAGAGTGCGGGGATACCAATAATTACCATGACCGTTGTGAGACCAGTGATGTGCCAATTCGGCCCCTAGTTGAATGTCACGAAGCAGATTATACAAGAGAGAGAAGCTGCCAGGACCAATGCTAACGATTCGATGATCAATGAATCATTACTAAGTCACTAAGTCTCTTTTATGGGGTTACTGGACCTGTTGGTGAGCAATATGATTGGTTGGAGAGATCACAATGATATTGAGATTTGGTACTAAATCCTTTTTATGGTCTAAAAAGGCATGAAATTATGTACCTAAAAGATAGCCGCTTTAGAAACCAGTCCACAAACGTTCTGTCATGATTGAGTCAGCTTTAGTCAACCAGCTTGATAGAAGAGTTACATCCTCTAGATTCCCAAAGAGGATCCAATGTGGCGACAAAACTAACAATAGATAAGACAGTGCACGTGTCATCACACACGAGACAGTCCGAGAAAACCGGTCATAGGATTCGACCCGTAGACTTCCCGATTGGGGCTTCCAACGCTCTACCACTTGCGCCAGTTCGCCCCAGATCAGAGACTCTGTTGACATCTGTTTTATACTCACTCTGCAAAGTCAACTGACGGCAAAAATCTCTTTAACATATTGAAATCAAACAATACCCAACTTACCAAGTGTGGCGTGGTTAAAAATGTATTGTTTGTTTAGTTGGTGTTTTTTTGTTGTTATTTTTTGTTTGTGTTCTGTTTTGTTCGTTGAAAAAAAAAAAAAAAAAAAATCCCACAAAAAACGCCCAAAACCACATCCACAACAAAAAACCCAACCCCCGCTAAATTTTATTCATTTATTTATTTATTAATTCTTTTTTTTTTTTTTTTTGGACACATACTGACAAGAAAGAAGAAGGGCATCTTCTGTGAAGGCTGTTAGATTAATTTAATTAGTACTGCAGTAATAAATTGTGGGCAGTGGGAACAGACTACGACATCCTTAGTATTTTTTGGCCACTTCCAAATTAAGTCACTCACCCACTTGCCCCTTTTGTTTCTCTTTATGTTTTCTTTCTTTTCTATTCTTTGTTATCCCCTCTCACTATTACCTTTTGTCTCTTTCTATCTACCTTTCTCGCTCTTTTATCTCCCAGGCTCTCTTTCTTTTCTCCTTTCTCCCCTAACTCCTTCTTTCTTTCTTTTTGGCTCATGCTTTCTTTTCTCTCATTTTCTTTCTTTCTCTGAATATGTCTATGTCTGTCTGTTTGCCTGTTTCTCTCTCTCACTCTCTCTCTCTCTCTCTCTCTCTCTCTCTCTCTCAAAAAAAACAAATTTATAACTGCTTTCAAGCTATTTTGATTATGTTTCTTTATTCTTGAATAATTAAAGAAGGCAAAAATACTATTTCTCTGAGAGATGAAAATTATCGATTTTACTCGATATTTACCCGCAGATGCCCTTAAATGGAATTTTCATAGAATGGTGTCGACGTTTGTAAAACGCAAACGTTATTATTATCCGTCACATTCTTTAAAAGAAAACGACTAAAATATCCTATATCTATTTGACCCTCGCACTGTAGCGGAGGCTCTGTGTAAGCTGCAGGACAAGCCACATTTTATCAATTATTATATGTCACAGTGGTCTTGCCTGCGTGAGATAATCGACCCAACAACAGAAAGTATTCAGCACATTAGCACAACTGCCAGAGGCCGTGCGCAGCTGAATACATAGCGCTGGTGTTAATGAAGCCAAAGGACTGTGATAAGAGAGCAGTTAATTTTTTTTTTTTATGTGAGTTAAAACACCAACATGAAATTTTAAAAAGAGGATTACAGAAAGCACATGAAGTGTTGGTGTGCTCGCAATTATTTACGATGATTGCAATCTTACTATAATTGCATTACACGTATGTTATTGTTAACTCTCTGCGTGTTATTTGTTTTAAAACAGGTGGGTCTCATACTATATTATTTTGATAATCAGTATTACACTTATTCTACCACTGGTTTTGTCGATATCCCAACTCAGCAAGCAATGCATTACGTAGTGTGGGATCCACTAGATCCACTAGATCCACTACTACAACTACTAACCTAGGCCTATGTCTTATCACAGGGTTTTAATGTCTGGGCATAACGTAAAGTAGGTCATAAGTCAAAGGTTGCTCGAGGGCGTTCCTTTACAGTGTGTTGCTAGTAGGCTAAATTAATTTCAAAATAGCAGTAAGCATATTCTGTAAATTAATGTGTTTAAATACGGATAATTCGTTTATAACTTATTATGTAAGTTAAAGTTATATGAAAAGCCACCTTTAAAGTTACTGTAAGGCATTTATTGTGGTTCATTTCACACGGATCAACCGGTTGGTTGTAAGGACAGTCTTTCTAGTTCCAGATGAGATCAAAAGTGTTCAGGAACAGAACGTATGGATTTGTTTTCATTGAGTCGACTACGTGTGAAATAATACTTTGACAACTGTCGTACCACCGACACAATCATCCTCGTTATCTTTATCTGTTGTTATTTGCCAGAGCATTAATTTCAGTTTCATTCTAATGAGTACTCTCTCTCTCTCTCTCTCTCTCTCTCTCTCCCTCTCTCTCTCTCTATCTATCTATCTCTCGTTGTTGCTCTCTCTCACTCTCTGTCTGTCTCTGTCACTGTATACATTGTACTCATCATGTAGCCACACGCCATGCTCTCATCCAGACACAGCCATAGTCCGACTCAACCAATCCTCGAACACGGCACAAAATAATGACAACAAACAAACGCAGTTGCAGGATATATCCTGCTTGATGTAGGGTTTCCATTTATGCGGATGTTACTATTAAAAAAAGTGTATGTGTGTGTGTGTGTATGTGTATGGGAAAATGCAAAGGAGGGAGGGGAGGGGGGGGGCACAAAACATCCGGGTAGGGAAAGGGGATCAAGCATACATGTGCGTTTTCCAATCACCACAGGGATATAAATAATGTTAACGGTGTTCAGTTATTCAACTGATGGTGATTATGGGAGGTCCTAGTTTGTTAATTTCCTCTTACTGTTTCAAAAGATTTGCCTGTAAAACAAAAGGCCTTTCACGAAATAACATTATATATGTATTCTAATCTTCAACAGCAATAACATTCATTCGTTTTGACTGAACAAGCTTCATTCTGATTTGAAGCCACTGCAAACGTGTTACTGAATAATGTCGGCTGATGCAACATTTGACGCAAACATGAACAAGTAAGTGTTTGTCTATAAAACGTATGATTTCTCAACTGAAAATATGCCTTGGTTACCTTTAAAGTAAATTATATCGTGTTGATCATGTTATTTTATGTGTAATTATATTTTGTTATATTATTATATTAGATTATAAATGTTATATTTTAAAATGTATTTATTTAATATTTTTTTAGTTTAGGCATTCAAGCCCAATGTCTCTCTTTTTTACGGAAATTTTTTGGGTTTAAATGTTGTTGTTGTTAATGATGATGATGATGATGATGATGATGATGATGATGATGATGATGATGATGATGATGATGATGATGATGATGATGTTAGTGACGGTGTTAGTGATACAAGTAATAGAAGTATCTGGAGGGTAAAAACGAGAGGGCAATTAGGCTCGCATTTTCAAAGCACCAATAGTGACTGCTTTGCCGCTGCCGGTATCGTGTAATGTCGTGATAATGGCTTTTTGAGATAAGCGCTTTTATAGCAGGAACCATGATAAATATATATGAGTAACATGCAACAAAGCGTGATCTCAACGTTATATTATACATAATTTATTACCAATATATGCATTATTTTGAGTTTTATTGTAGGATTCTTTCTAGCCATACATTTTTTTAAATCATCATGTGTTCAGACCAAAAGAAGAATCAGAAATGACAATGGCGAACGAGGTTAGCGTACCCCAAATACAGGACAAAGAGGCCAGTGTAACGAAGATGATGATGGATAACTACGGCCTGAAAGTGGTCTCACTCAAACCATTGAATGGCTATTATGATCTTAACTTTCACATCAAGACGGACTCAGTATATTGCAACCCTCACATCGACAGCCATCGGCCAGAGGGCTACTTCCTGAAGATTTCCAACCTGAAAGATTCTTTACAGCCAGAGATGCTGTGTAAGTATTGGGTCACACTGTTCTGTGTAGGAGGTAATCCCTTTCCTAGTTTTAAGCCTCATATGTTCCCTAGAATGAGGGTCATATGCGGCGGCAGGTCCCAAGATTAACGTCTAAAAACTTTACTTCGTGCCACTCAAATACACCGCAGGATACTGGTATTGCCATCTCAGAGATTCTCAGCCAGTCACATGTTACTGATACCGACCGAATCAGAAAGGAAAGAAATCTGACAAATGAATTCTTCCTTTTGTGGGTTCGAATCGGGACCGAATATGGAGCAAGCGTTCTATAACAATTGCCAGTTCGCCTCCTAGACTAAAATTATGACTTGATGTGTAATCGTATTTTTAAGGCCCACTGTGTACAGAGGGTCGCGTTCCCATAGAGGCATCGGGGGCGTCTAAGATAATAATGTTGCAAAGTTGTTATTCTCTCTCTCTCTCTCTCTCTCTGTTTTCGATTTAAATGATCTACGTTCACTTTACTTTTAATCAATATTTTTATGCTAAGTTTTTATTTTTACCGCTCAAAGAGTTTAAGGAACCACCGTTTCTAGTAGTGTAATGTATTAGCTGTTTTATGACATCATAGACACAATAATTATATCCGTTACTGTGCTGAAGTACCGTAAAAACAAACTCACTCACTTACGATTCTGCTTTCTAAATCAAATAAACAGACAAACAGTAAAACGAATCGGTAGCAGTTAATATACCAAGTAATTTTTATTTCCATTAAACGAACTTTTTAGTAGACTAAAATTTTGAATTCTTGATTGCAGGAGACGCAGTAACGTACGCAGCATCCCTAAGGAATTTCTTGCCGGGGAAAGTAATTGCAGGTACCAGTCTCTCGGCAAACCTGCTGTTCCAAATTGGAAAGTTTGCTGGGGAAGTCACGGATGCCATGCAGGTACATACCATCTTGAAAAATATAGATACAACTGTGAAGTATAGAAAGTTGATCCATCCTATGCGCTGTAGGACAATGCAACAATAAAATTATGGAAAGAATAACGTAGGATAACGTAGCAATAGTAATCGCATTTGCATTTCACAATAGATCATTTCTCAAGAAAGCAAACCTGCCTCTTTGTTACGTCTCCAAGATATCAAAAAAGATCCTATACAGCGCGCGACGGGACCTCAGAGAATCTGAGGCGAATCGCCGCGACTTAGACAGTCGCACTATACTGACAAAGACCGAATCCGTAAAGCAAGGTGGCTCGAGCGGGATTTAAATCCGATCCTTCTGCATCGGAGGCCGACGCTTTAAGACCAACGTCACGACGCTCGAGTTTTCAAAAAAGAGCAGTCTGCTAACAGTAATAATGCCATATTTTGAACGTTACGGGAGTAATCATTGATTAACGTACTGTAGTTGTTTTTGAATGATTTTGCGAGTTAAGAGATCAGAATCGATGGCTTAAGGTGCAGAATGAATGCAAAGCTAGTGTCCTCTCCGTCTACCGGCTGTCTGCCTTCCTCTCACCCTCCAACCCGTACCTAGTGAAGGGTCCTAATGACTTTGATCTTTGATACAATGTTTTTCTCCCTTCACAATCCTCAGAATTTCATGGTGCCATTCTATGAGACATTCGACCACACTTGGAGCTTGGGTCAGCTGCCCAAAGTATCCGAGGTTTTATTTGTAGTCAAGGACGAAAAGATAAAGCAGATATGTAAAGACGTGATAAGTTCCTTCGAGACTCAAGTCCTTCAAAAAAGAAATACTTTTCGAAAGGGTATGTCTACCGAATTATAGTAGTTTAATGTTATATTTTACTTCAAAATTTTTTTATTTATTTAAGTTCCAATGATGGCTCAAATTGTGGTTTCTTTTATGTGTTTCCTTTACATAGCAAACGTTCAACAATAATATGTTTCTTTTATACATTTTACCTGTTTATGTGGATCCCATTTTACCAGAATGTTGTTCACATCTTCTAAAAAGCAACATTTTCTCACACTTAAATTACATCATGTTTCGCTGTGCTTTTCTTCTGTGTTTGTAAAGTTTGGTAGAGTGGCGGGGGCTATATCATTGTACGAGACCTTGAACTATGTGTACGATTCTACGATTCTATTACCAATATCTCTCAGATAAGGCTATCATCTCTTTCGGAGGTGACTGATTATTTCGTATCAAGACAAAGGCGTTAAAAAATTGATGCCTAAAAAATAAGTTTCAAAATGTTCTATAAGAGGTCTTTTCACCCATATTTATCTTTGTTTCTGATTGTGTATTGCATGCATAAATTGCTGCCGTTCTCTAATCCTCCTCTCATAGCTCTCTTCTTCCCAATACAGCTGTGATTCACTCTGTTCTTCCTCGTACAGCTCTGATTCACTTTCTCCATCACCATACAGCTGTTATTTACTCTCTTCTTCGCTCGCACAGCTCTAATTTACTCTCTCCTTCCCCATACCGCTTTTATTTATTCTCACCTTCCCCATACATATCTAACTCACTTTCTTTGATTTACCATTTCCTTCCCTATAGATTTACTCTCTCCTTTTCCAAACAGATCTGATTGACTTTATATTTTTCCGCACAACTCGGATTCCCCATACAGCTCTGCCCTATTCAGCCCTGATTGACTCTCTCTTCCTTATTAAGCTCTGATTCACTCTTGCCTTTCTCATTCAGCCCTGATTCAATCTCTCCTGCCTCATACAGCCCTGATTCACTCTCTCCTTCCTCGTACAGCACTGACTCACTATCTTTTTTCCTCTCTTCTTCCATATACAGCTTTGATTCACGGTGACTTGAATGAGCACAACCTCCTAATCGACACCGACTCTTCCTCCAATTCTGGCTTCCGAATCTCTGGCTTACTGGACTTCCAAGACAGTACCCTGAGTTACCCCCTGTACGATATCGCCATCTGCATTTGCTACATGCTTATGACTGGAAAATCAGAGGTACCACAAGAGGACCTTCCAGGATACATGTTGGCTGGGTATAACTCTATTGTAGAATTACCTCCAGCTGAAAAACCTGCACTCAGGGCATGCATCGCAGGCCGCATGGTAATGAGCCTTGTGTACGGAGCATACACATACCACTTAGACCCCACTAACGAGTATGTGCTCGACACGGCGAAGTTTGGCTGGAAAGCGCTTACCCAGTTTTGGGAAGCTGACCCGGAGAAATTGCTAGACAGATGGGATGAAATCATCCAAAAATATCACAGCAAATGATGTTTCGCTTTTTGATATATGTATTTTTCAATGTTTATAATTTTAATGTTGATATGTTTACAGGGGATATGTTTATTGTTGTTTTTGTTTTGTTTTTTAGGAAAAAAAAATTATCCACTCGCAGAAATAATTATACCAAGTATAAAAAATGTGAATTTTCATAATCGACTTAAATGTCTTGTGATAATAATAAAGTTAAATTAGGCCATGACAGCTTATATTTGTTTTTTATCGTTATCTTTTTTCAAGCTTGTTTCATCCTGGTTATTCGGGCATGGAACCTCAGCTATCTCTCTGATCCCTCGCCAAGAGAGTTTTCAAATTAATAAACTTGATCCTATGCAAATGATCCTGTGTTATAGTTTCCTTCAATGTTCGCAATTATTCCCTTATTTCTTTTAAGCATATATCCAAGGAGGCACTCATTTTTTTTTGTCCCGGGCAATGCATGTTTCTCTTTGGTTTTTTTTTTTCTTTTTTTGTTATGTTGATGGTAACCAACAGCTATTTCCGATGAAGTGCATCATATTTTGTTAATTTAAATTTGTGCTGATGACCATGTTCCAAAAATGTAAGATTAAATTTTTTGCAAAGGCTTTATTTATATACTTCAAGATAAAACGTTTATACAAAATTGTGTTAGACCAAATAAAACTAATGTTTATTTATAATAATTTAGAGCATTGGATTCCTAGTGTTTGCCATTCTATGTGTATTTGGTGTGCTCTTCTTTCACTGAATTGGTGATAGTGTGGTTAATTACCACATTTTGTTTGCATAAATAATGGGGTCATTGGTTTACCCGACAACATCGGCACCATCATTATACTTTACAGCTGGAAAGGAAATCCAAAACTTACTCATATTATTCGCCATCACTTTGATACTATCCAGAATAAACTGACATAAGTTTTCAGTTCTTTTTCCACGTGACGTATGATAGACAATTTATTAAAATCCGTGGCGACTGAATTTGCATCAGGTAAATCTGAAAAATGTAAATCCTTTTTTCTTTCGACACTTGAGATTTTAACAAACATATCAAATTTTCAAGAATTTTGGAGCACTTCTAACTATATTTTTCTTTAACATAGTGACAGTATGATGTGAAGGGTGGACAATTATAGAGGTAGATTTAAAAAACTGTGTTCTTTTGAAAGAAGATATTACAGAAAAATGCTTCGAGTTCCATGGACAGCACACGGACGAAATGACGACATAATAATTATTAGCACTTAAGATCAAACCAAATTAGATTTTGGAAACCATCAAAGAAAGAAAACTGAAATATTTCGGGCACCTGAAAAGACGTGGCAGTTTGGAAAGACATATCCCAGAAACGAAGACAGAAGGTGGATGGATGACACCAACGACTGGCAACAAAGGAGACCCAGCGAGGCAGGAAGGATCGCTCTAGACAGTTAGGTCTTCATGCAGATTGTACGCCAGACACTACCGACAAGCCAACATGATGATGATGATGATGATGATGATGATGATGATGATGATGATGATGATGATGATGATGATGATGATGATGATGATGATGATGACGATGATGGCAGATGGCAATTTAGGAAAAAGGCGTATTTGGAAGCAATTTTACGTTACTCTCTTCTTGGTAAAAAAAAGAAATAAAAGATCCAAGCAAAGCAATAAATTTATAACGTAAAACATTATTTTCGGGGGAATT
Organism: Elysia chlorotica; assembly: GCA_003991915.1. Classification (NCBI taxonomy): domain Eukaryota; kingdom Metazoa; phylum Mollusca; class Gastropoda; family Plakobranchidae; genus Elysia; species Elysia chlorotica. The sequence continues at coordinate 9,399 of RQTK01000142.1, forward strand.
GAATGGCATAGGATTTTTTTTTCGGAAAAAAGGCATGAGGCCCATACATTATAACAACAAAGATAGCAATTAAAAAATACTTACAGACAAAAAGAAATTAATCTGTACAGAATCTTTAAGAGTTGATATTTCAAAATAGAAAAACGAATACATGCAATAGTTTATGAAATTGGTTTACGCTGGCTACAATAATTATACATTGAAAATTGTGTCATGTTAATGTACATAAAAGCAACCAAGCGTTTAGATTATGAACTATCAGTGAGGGTAACATCAAATCTAACTCAACCATGTTGAGCGAGGTCCCATTAGATGGGGCTGTTGGTTGCATAGGGCGTCCCAACCCTCCATCTACACAGGATGTCGAAATGAAAAAAGTCCTCAGTGCGCAAGCCTGCCAGGTTCTTGCAGAGCTACGCAAAACTGGGGAACTTTGTGATGCCATCATTAAGGTAAAATAGAATTACACAGTAATAATTTGCCCAGAAATATAAACAATTAATCGCTATCGTTACATAGATCTAGACAAAGATTAAAAACAGAAGTTGTCCGTAGAATGAGATAGATATATATGTGACGTTATCTAACAAGTACATTTTTTGGGAACAATAAATGTATTGCCCCAAAGTTTTTTGTTGTCTTTTCTGTTCTTTTTAAAACTCGTATATTGTCTCGAGGTAAAAATAAAGATTTTCAAAACGTAAATAATATATGAGAGGAACTAAAACAGGGCAGTACACATGTATGTAGAGTCAGGGTACGTGTATTCCTAGGACTCAAACCGCTTAAATTATGAGACATGTTACTTTTTAAGGAATATTTTTGTGCTCTGAATGAATCTGATTACAAATGTGATATCGATCTATACAGAACTAACTTTGAGTTGTTGCCTCTTACCTCATGATTTCTTTCTTTTTCTAAGTGATGGTCTGCCATTTTTTCCGACTTCAATATAAAATTCATTCAAACCACGCAAAATACATTGAAAAAGTTTTACTCGTCAATTTGTTTGTGTTTGTGTAAATTGTCTTACCTTCATTCTTCATTGCTCTGTTCATGAAAAATATGAATTCTACTCCCACTTCAAAAACGCCTACGATAAACACTAGCACTAGATCTACAAGCATTGCCACTGCTATAACTATCATGCCCAGCTGCCACAGTTCTTCTTCTTCTTCTTCTTCTTCTTCTTCTTCTTCTTCTTCTTCTTCTTCTTCTTCTTCTTCTTCTTCTTCTTCTTCTTCTTCTTCTTCTTCGTTCGCTTGAAAATGACTATACAGAAAGTCCCGAATCTAGTATATAGTCCACAGTCTTTTGAAGTTCAACCAGTTCAAAAGACAGAAAGGCCAACTTACAATATGTACGCGGTACAAACTTTAAAGATGGTTCTGCTAATCATGCAGATGGATTATTGAGTGCTGTTGAAAAAATTTCGTGACCTAATACCGCCTGTTTGGGATTCAAACACAAGTTACGTGAAAGGAAATAGCTTAAAATGTATAACTGAAATAGCTTATTCGCTATTAAGCTATTTCCGTAATACATTTTAAGAACAACGTTTAAAGACCCTCCCTTAGTTGTTAGATATTGCCCCTGGTGACAGGATTTCTACAAACGCTGATGTGCAGTTGTGTCAATTAGATACTTGAAAACGGGCGGAAAAGAACCAAACTACACTATCCTTTTTTCTTCAGAAAAAAAGGTAACTACAGATGCGGTTTATTTTTTCACGTTTTTTCTGTATTCAGGTTGACGACTTGTCATTCCCTATTCACCGTAACATCCTGTCTGCGTGTAGCCCTTACTTCAGAGCTCTTTTCACCAACTCTCGTTTCGACCAAAACTCCCAAGAAATATGCATCACAGGTGTCAGCCCGGATAGCATGGCTGCCATCATTGACTACGCTTACACTCGCCATGTCAAGGTGAGTCTACGCAAATCATATTATGCTGAACGTGAATGGGACTTAGAATACGAGTTCACCAAGATCTACGAAATGTGACTCGAAGACATAAACTCTACTTTAGATTCAAGTTAGCTCATTAATAAAGAGAAGGAGGTAATGCTAATCAGTGCTGCTTTTTCTAGTCTTTAAATAGGACATAAAGTGTGCAACGGACTCTCTCATGTCTTCTAACAAAGTGTAGTAACTGTTTTGCGAAATCTAATGCCTTATAGTTATTCGCTTTTCATTTGCGTGATCAAAGAAATATTATTTGATTAATTGCAGAAGCTGTTTTGATGGTATAGGCTATAAAGCACACTTTAACAATTAAAAAACAACCAAGCCGACACAAGAGAAGGTCTCTTTAACACTCATGGGTTACCAAAGAGGATCAAATACGGCAACAGTATTCCAGAGCGAGATACCTAGGACTTGATTTGTCAAATTATTTTGACTTCGACCCAACCAGAAGGAAACAAGGCGGCCTGGTAGGGGAAATAAACCAGAGAGGTCTGACTAGATCTGCCGACTGAGCTATCCGCCCCTTCCTCTGTCCCCACTTAAACCTTCAAAATCTTGCGAAAATTGTGTGAAAAAGCGTTGTCAAACCTTTTACTTAAATGAAAGTAGCTAAACGCTAAACCCGGCTGATGTGTAACAAAACAAGGTTTGGTTTCATTGATTTTTATAATGAGCACAAAATTACTGTAAAGTCCTCCCATCTTTGACGTAAATGTTCTTTCAATTTGAATTTCATTGTAATGGTATTCTTCTGTTTCCTTGTTTCTTACAAAGATTCTGCATGTTTATCTTTCTACCTGAATAATAATGCGCATAGAAAATCAACAAACAGTTCGTAATGTAAATTAATTTTCACAAGTGGCTGAACTATCATGTCTTAAAGGGGAAAACAGCATACATTAAGCATGTACAAAGAATAAGCAAATTGGGGGATCAGGACTGACGACAATGGTAAAGATTTGTCGGGTAGTGGTAGGAAAATAGTGTTGCGTGCAGGAACCGTGCCAAGAGGTGTTTTTATTTGTTTTTCGTCTTTTCTTGTCTTCATAGTGCTTAAAAATAGAACGTAAACGTGGTAAATTGACAAAATGTGACCTTTCCAAACTTTTAGCAACCTAAGTAAGTTATGATATTAATGATGCATGTCTCTCCCTCTCTCTCTCTCTCTCTCTCTCTCTCTCTCTCTCTCTCTCTCTCTCTCTCTCTCTCGCTCTTTTTCTTTCTACCTATTAATCTATGTATACCTACTTTTTATTTATTTTTCTAAGTCCTTTTCTATTAGGTTTCTTTCATTTTTTCACCTTTCTATGTATATCGTTATTGTGTTACGCACGCTCTCATTTCTCATACCGTATAATTATAATTAAACGAGCGGCTTGCCTCTCAAAGTAACATGGGATTAGCACAGCTGTATGATTCTCCACTTGCAGTTGAGCTGGTCCAACATCGAAGAGCTGCTGCCGGCCGCTGACCGATTTCTCGTGTCGGGCCTGGTAAAGCCGTGCTGCGAGTTCCTCAGGAAGAGCATCAACGCGGAGAACTGCATCGGCATCAGGAACTTCGCCCACAGCTACTCCTGTCGGGAGCTGGAGAAACACGCCAACAACTTCATCCTCAGAAAGTTCCAGGAGGTCTCCGCCACAAGCCAAGAGTTTCTCAACATGCACATTGACCAGGTTAGCTGGAGTAACTTTTTTTTCCTCGTTTTCTTTCACACTCGACTAATCCCATATAGTCGAAAAAGATAAGAAATTATATTATTTATTTAAGCTTTGATTTGTTCGTTGTTGCTGCTTTTTTGAGTGCACTTCTTTAAACGTATAAATGCTACTTAGGTCATAAAAACATTGGTGTTCCCATATCCCCCTCTTTCATCAGATAAAACTAAGCTGATTTAGACTATGCTTCAATTCCATAAAGCGTTATGTTACTTTAAATAGCATTAAATAGAGGTTCCATAAAGAAGTTTTTATGAAAGAATCCACCTATTTTTTTATGTTTCTTGAATCTTTAGTTGGTTTGTTGATTGTCACCATTTTGTATTCATGTCAAACTATACAAAAGAGCAAGTGTTAAGTAAGTGAATAGGAAAGGAAAAAAGAGTAAGGAAAGTGGGATAAAAAAAGAACTGGTCATAGATTTCAGGAAAAAACAATAATCACCAGGGTCGAGAAGTTAAAAAAGTGTCAAATTAAAAATACTTAGGGGAAACAATCAACGAAAGTCTAGACTGACATCCCCATGCATCGAATTTATTAAGCAACATAAATTTTTAAAAATGTATTTTATAAGAAGTCTAAATCGATTCAATATCGAGAGAGCTATGATCTACATGTCGTACAATACAAAGCGACAATGCCCAGTCTTATCTTGTTTTGCCTCAGGGCTTGGTGCGGGAATGCTTAAGTTTCCGACAAAGCAAAAGTAAACAGTATTCTGATGTTCAAAAAAAAGTCTCAAAAGTTACAGACGAGAGTGCTGACAGCGTTTCACAAGTACTTGACACATTGTCAAACTAAGACATCTGAAGGCCAGAAGGGATAGATATTCTAAACCATTTTTGTCACATTCTATACGTCATTTTGTTACCTAACATAAAAAGTGTGTATTATACAGTGATATATCTTCATTAAACCTTAACTATACCATCTTTCAGTAATCTGTGATATATTTTGTCTCTATTATTGTGTTATTATAACCAATGTAATCTACACTATATTGTGAACTTTCAAATTTCTGAGGCAAAAGGCTTCTGAACCACTGAATCAAATGACTTAAAAATTTGTAGGATACCTAATATATAATGGCTACATGCACATCTTTAAAAGGAAGTGTGAAGTCTCTGTAGTTTTTTGTTTGAAATTTTATTGTTTCCTCATTTGAATATCCTTAATCGGCACTAAAACGCCAGAGTCAAACTTTTTAAAGCCAAATGGAGATCTATTATGCACGGCATACTGAACAGCGATTCAATGACTCAAGCCGTACGATTTGTGGCCAAAATACAGCTGATGGACAGACCCTTTCGAACGATTGATGCTGTTCAAAATTAGAAAAATATCTAGATCTAGGTAGATCAAAATCAAGAATACCACGTAAAAGACAAGGGACGGGGTGTTCTTCAATAGGAAAGTTAGCTCCTAGCCAAAAATACCATTGAAAGGGACACAGATCTAGATCTTTTGCTCAATGTAGATGAAGGTGCGCAAACTTTTTCAGGATATCTACTGTGCAGTGAGAATGGTCTTCAGCAGATATAAGCTGCCCCTGACTACATATCCACTCATCATTTTGGAAAACAGTGCTGACTTAAAATCGCTTAGTGATGACATCTATCCAAGTTAAGACACTAAATAGACACTGGCTAATACAGCGTGCAATTTGTGTAACAATATTTATTTGAAAGAGTCTTAAGCATTATTTGAATGTTCAAAATGTGTGGTAATTTTGCTCCCCCCCCCCCTCCCACAATGATAGTGCAGCCAAATTGAATGACATGCTGATGGCCATAACTCCTAACCCTGCAGTCTCATACACTTCTGTACATTCAATGTTGGATGAGGAACAATCTGTTAAGGATCCTGCTGAATTTTTAAACTCCATTGAGTTCTCAGGACTCCCACAAAATATTCTGTCATTGAAAGTTGGAATACCGGTGATACTGCTTAAATCTATAAAGCCCTCAGAACTGATGAATGGGACAAGATACATCATACTTTCTTGCAACAGAAATACAGTAGAAGTGCAAATAGCTGTCGGGGCACACAAAGGTGAGATTCACTTGGTGCCTAAGATACCGCTCAAGTCATCAAGAAGACCTTTAAATGGGTATTATACTAGTTACAAGAGATAGATATTTTCATATCAACTTTTTACATTTATTTTTATACTAAATATATGAAATCTTTATTGCAATCTTTTAAGTAACATTTGCACAGCATTGCAAATGTAATATGTGGTTCAAGAGCAATCAAAATATATCCAAGAATCTCTCCCAAAAAATATTAGAACAAGCTTTTCTAAGTTTTACCCTAGATACTAACTTTTTATTCTTCAAATTTGATTTGCCTATGGTCAATATTGATAACAGAACCTTTCCATACATTTAACATTTTAAAATTTACTAATCTTATTGTATCATCAACAAAAAAAAGTCTGCTATATCAATGGGTGTTCTGTTACAGAGAGATGATTGATGCACTGGGTCAGTTTGGTTTGAACACCAGTGAAGATATGGATATGGTGGCACAGATCAAAGCTGAGGTGCGCAAGCTTTGCACTCGTAACATCATTGCATCGCAGATTATCGTCAATGAGACAGACGAAGCGAAGCGGGAGCAGCTGGCTCGCATGGTCTGTCAGACAGAGGAGGATATTGAGGTGAGAGACACACTTAGTTAGTAGGTGGAAAGTGATAAATAAAATAGAAATGTGCTGAAGAAATAAAAGCACTTTTTTTCTATGGTAATGGATTTACAATTTTCCTTGGGTGGACAATAGGAGCATATCTTATTTTATCTTATCTTATTTTAAATATTGAGTGATGATATGTTTCGAGAGAAATAAGGTTGAAATGATTATGCCCACTTACTTTTTTTCTCGTCAATTGTATTGGACTAGCTCACTGAGATCCTTGATTCGGACTACCTGAATGTGCGGAATGAAGAGATGGTGTTTGATGCCGTCATCAGATGGATTGACCACAACCCGGAGACCAGGAAACAAGAGATTGCCAGATTGCTCAACTGCATTCGCCTCGGAATCATCACAACTAGGACGTTTATTGAGAAGGTATACGAATGTTACAAGTGAGGTTTGATGTAATAATTTAGTTCAATCTCAGTAGGAATCAGTCTAAAAATTTAAAATGTTTGTTTGGAAAAAAAAAAAAGAATAATAAAAATGCACTACTAATCTCATACTATTACGCGGCATCAGTTATATTCGAATGCAAACCACGAAAGAACAAAAGAAAAAAAAATGGCGGAAATAATAGTTTACAAAACGTTACATCAAACCTCACTTGTAACATTCGTATACCTTCTCAATAAACGTCCTAGTTGTGATGATTCCGAGGCGAATGCAGTTGAGCAATCTGGCAATCTCTTGTTTCCTGGTCTCCGGGTTGTGGTCAATCCATCTGATGACGGCATCAAACACCATCTCTTCATTCCGCACATTCAGGTAGTCCGAATCAAGGATCTCAGTGAGCTAGTCCAATACAATTGACGAGAAAAAAAGTAAGTGGGCATAATCATTTCAACCTTATTTCTCTCGAAACATATCATCACTCAATATTTAAAATAAGATAAGATAAAATAAGATATGCTCCTATTGTCCACCCAAGGAAAATTGTCATTGTGGTTACATGGGCTACAAAAAGGTAGACAATAACTATTATACGTATTTAGAACATATAAGCTAA
>RQTK01000142.1:20203-70409 GCA_003991915.1 Elysia chlorotica
TAATAATAATAATAATAATAATAATAATAATAATAATAATAATAATAATAATAATAATAATAATAACAATAACAATACATTTTTAAAAAGCCAGAGATTACGACATTATTTTAACAAAAAAAAATACAATGTTCTTTTAGGAACTATAACATTAAACCCAACGATATGCAAAATCAGTCTGGTTCTTTGAATGCTATAATAATATATTAAGCTGTAGCACTCTGTAGCTTTTACTTAACAAGTAACATTTTCCTATCCCTCAGAGTATATTATGTTAGTGTTGAAAATTTGGCTCGTTGGGTCGATTTTCTATGGCTAACAATGCAGTCATGTACTAAGCAGTTTGATTGTAATTTAGAGTTGTCATATAGGTTTCATAAATCAGTCTAACGTTTGAAAGACAAGAAATAGCACGGCGAAGTATGAAGAAGATAACCAAAAGGTAACATAATGTGTTGAAAACGGTATATGTAATGTTCCTGATTAAAAAAAAAAACAAAAACAAAACTTAAATACGTGTACAGGTATATTCTGCTATTCGTCTTGTTTGTTTACTTCTTTACAGTTAAACTCTTTGCGTGTTTATTGATAGCTAGTGTAGAGAGTATACAATTTTATTACAGTTCTCACTGGTGAGGTTTTCGTTCTCAAACATGAACATGAGTAAAGCAAAAATAAATATAAATTGAATTTTTACCTTCTTATTATGGCGATTGATCCATAACTTGAAGGGCTGGTAATCGGCTGGTATTTTATACAACGTACGTCTTCATTCAGGCAGAATCTACATCTGTGGGGGCTTCAACGGTCAGGAATGTCTCAACACTTCTGAATATTTTGACCCTTCTACTTCACAGTGGACCCTTATCAGGTGCATTAAGTTGGTTGTTGTTGTTGTTGTTGTTGTTGTTGTTGTTGTTGTTGTTGTTGTTGTTGTTGTTGTTGTTGTTGTTGTTGTTGTTGTTGCTATTGTTGTGGCTCTTGGTAATTTTTTGGTCTTCTAATTTTAGTGATTGGTCTGTAGTCAAAGCACCAAATTCTGTATAGCAAATATTTAACCATCCTTAAATCACATCATTTCGAAGTAGTGTGTTTCAAAATATTTCCGCTTTAGGGTATACAGCATTTAAAGATTTTGATGTTGTTGTTGTTGTTGTTGTTGTTGCTGTTGCTGCTGTTTTTTTTGTTGTTGTTGTTGTTGTTGTTGTTTTCGATTTTGTTTTTTGTTTTTGTTTTTTGTTCGGTTGTTGTTTTTTGTGTTCAGTGCGGTGGCAATAATGTCATGTCCTTTGAAAGGTAGAACAAATAATTAATATTATTTTGATTTTGAACGTACATTTTCCATTCATAACCTGAAAATGAAACAACTGATCAACCAGCCCCATGAGGAATCGTCGCAGCGGAGTCGGTGTGATCGCATACAATGGTATGATCTACGCTCTGGGCGGCTTCAACGGCATCACCCGCATGAACACGGGCGAGAGGTACTGCCCCACGAGGAAGACCTGGTCAACCATACCTGAGATGTACAGTCCCAGGAGCAACTTCGCCATTGAGGTCAGAAGCTTTCAGGCTACGTATTGGCTTCATTTCATCTCCAGAGGAAAAAATGTTACTTTTAAGAGGGTTTACAGACATGGCTATTGTCAATAGCATGAACCCTGTTTTATTTAATATAAGAATGTGCTCATCTTTATCTATACATTTCTATTTCTTTTTTCTATGTTTGTCTGTTGTTTTTCCCATTAATTTAATTTCCTTTTTTCTAATTCCTGGATTTCCCCCATGTTTAAACTGTTTAATTGCTATTCAATTCGTCCTCGATATTTTTCTATCCTTCTATATTGGTCTGCCTATCCATTACTTATCGTACTCTCACTCTTCTTCCCACTCCACGCACCTTCTTAAATCACAATCTATTACATAATTATATCTCGTTTCCTCAATTTTGTTATTTTCTGTGATTTGAAGTTTTAAAACATGCGCGATTGAAATGTCAAAATGTGATTCCAGCTACTTTTCACAATATAATTATGTAAAATGATCGCCACACTTAAAAATGATATAAATGTTTCTTCTGCCTCAGGTGATCGACGATATGATCTTCGTCATAGGCGGGTTTAATGGAGTCACAACTATTTTCAATGTGGAATGTTACGACTCAAAGGCAGATGAATGGTAATGTTACGGAGTTGTTTTTTTTTTCTATTGTGTTAAGGACATACACCATATTCGACGAAAGAATAATGATAAAAAAAAAAAGGCAGATGAATGGTAATGTTACGGAGTTGTTGTTTTTTTTCTATTGTGTTAAGGACATACACCATATTCGACGAAAGAATAATGATAACAGCAAATGTCGAAGTTTTGATAGTATATTTTTATATTTTTTATCAGTATGATCATTAAATTTTATAAGTCGATCATACAGTGCAACTTTTGTATAATTAAACTTAAATCGATATCTACTTCTTCGTCTATTAAATACACTCATATAAAATGTATATGGCTTGATCCTTAACCTTTACATATCATTGGTTCTCTCTATCACATTACCTATAGGCCGAAACTATTTTTTAATTTGGGGATTTTTTTTTTCATCAGGTACGATGCGCATGATCTAAGTCTTTACCGAAGTGCGCTTAGCGCATGCGTTGTTCGTGGTCTACCGAACGTTCTGGAATTCATTCATTCCGATCATTGAAAACTCGGCGTTTCCAAGAAAGCTTAAGGCGCCCATCGACTGACTGGCCTTGCCACTGCATCGCAGATACGCCTTTTTGTTGGATCTACAGAGAAAGGGGATGCGGCTGTTATAGTTATTTTACACTTAATCCTCACTATTGTAAACCTTCTTCTAAAATGTAACGTAGCGTTTAAAGTGTTAATACCGTGTTTATACATCTATGTGAAATATTTACAATGCCTTCTACATCAGTTTAAGTCTAAATATACAAAGACAAAAAAGAAACCACAACGCATTAAAGAATACATAATAATGAATGAGACACATCAATAATTTGTAAGTGTTTGATATAAATTGAATCATCGCTTTCAAAACGTATTACCTGTATTGCCATAATAGGCTATTTCGTTTGCTCGTTTTGTTTTGTGTTCTAGGTTAGATCATGTTGTTGTCCCTAGTGGTGCATGAAGTAAAACAACAGGTGATAAGAGATAGAGCATGAAAAGCACTTTTTGATTAGATTTTGTTGTTGTTGTTGTTGTTTTTTTATAAATTGTTTTTAATTTTATTTTTGTTGCTTTTGATTTATAATAGCTGTTTTAATTTTGCGATGTTTTTTTAATGGTTTGTTGTTTTGTTTTTTCTTTTTTCTTGTTGTTTTGTTGGGTTGTTTTTGTGGGGGGGGGTTTTGTTTTGTTTTTGTATGTTTGTTGTTGTTGTTGTTTTTGTGGGTTTTTTTTTTTTCAAAGATATCAGAAGTTCGAAAAGCTTAGATGTGCGCCAAACTTCATTTATTCTTATGTAATTTTCCGTGCTGTCTACGTCTCACTTATGTGTCATGTAGTTGATTTTCCAGGAGGAAAAGATTTGTTACTAAAGAAATAATCATTCACATTAACTGATTACCGGTATTTTTAATTTAAACCATAAGACTAAGATGGCGAACAAGAAATCCCAGTGAATAACCTTTACAAATATTACAGGCGTAAATGTGCAAGGATGGGTTGCTCTTATCTAGAAGTCACTTGTCTAGTTTAATCAAAATGATTTCTTTGTTTCTTTGTTGTTGCTGCTGCTGCTGCTGTTGTTGTTGCTTTTGCCGTTGTTAAGTTTTTGTTGTTGTTGTTGTTGTTGTACATTTATTATTTGTTGGTTAGTTGTTTTCCTAATGTCCGACGTCAGGAGCTAGGTTATATCATGCAAGTGGACTCGTCCAAATACTAACAACTGGCAATTTTCCATGCTGCCACACAGAGACAGTTCGGGGATACCGATACCTATTTTCGTGATTTTCTTTTATTTTTCATTTAGGCCTACACGTAACACTTTGAAAAACTTTGAGTGCTGCTACTACTACTACTACTACTACTACTACTACTACTACTACTACTACTACTACTACTACTACTACTACTACTACTACTACTACTACTACTACTACTACTACTACTACTACTACTACTACTACTACTACTACTACTACTACTACTACTACTACTACTACTACTACTACTACTACTACTACTACTGCTGCTACTACGTACATCACTGCTACTTCTAATTAGGTTTAGGATAAGCAGACAGTTGAAATAATTATAGGCCTACATTTTAGATCTGAAATGTTTAAGTATTTTTCTACAGTGGTTGGGTGTAGTTTTTAATATACTTTATACTCAAATGGCCGAGCAAGGATTGCCTTACTATGGATTAGAACTACTATGGATTAGAACTATCGACTTGTATAAGCAGCGGCACAGAAACCCTTTGCCACTCAAAGAGAAAAAAATGGTTATTTTACTAGATGACGGTTTATAGGCCTATACGAGAGAGCTTATGCTAGTAGTTAAGCTGGAAAACAACTTATTAGTCCTCAAAGAATAGTAATCTGTGGTCAATTTTTACGTGAATGGGTTCCCTGAGGTTGTTTTTTTTTCGTTATAGTTTGTTTGTTGTTGTTGTTGTTGTGGTTTTGTTGGGGTTTTTTTGTTTTTTGTTTTTTGTTTTTATTTTTTATGGGATTTAGATTTTGTTTTGTGCCTTTATTTCGATATTTTGGAACATGGAAATACTTAGATGAAGGCACTCACAGTCTTAAGAATGCATTGATTTGTAAAGAAAAATATTCTTTGTTAAGAGAAAACTAATTTATCTCCTAGTTTAAAGTCCTAGTTCCTGTAAAATAACAACAACAACAATTAAAGCCTAGCCTGTAAAACAACAACAACAACATCGGAGTCTAAGAGAGGGATAGCCTACAGAAAAATGACACTGACTCAATAGGTACGAAAAACAGCGTTTTAAATGGGCCTCGCTCTAAGTCTAACCTTGGGCCACTTCATGAGAGAGAGGAGAGAAAGGCAAACATGATATAGAGAGAGACACACACCCCTATTATTGTATTTATAACTGTAGGCTACCCCTAGTAAATAATTGTAGGCCCACAAAGTATACAAATGTTATGGTGCTAGATCTAATATTTTATGAAAATATTTTTAATATTGGCTTGCGATGAATGTTGGTGTATTTTGTTTTGTTTTATAATCAAAAGTATTTAAGACCAGAAACGAAGAGGCAGAAAAATTTTCCATGCTGCCACACAGAGACAGTTCGGGGATACCCGAGCTTTTATCTATACCGCTGACATAAAACTGACAAAGATCCTACCAGCAGGGCATTAAATCCGACATATAAATTATCGCCATCGTGGATTTCGAAATTGTGTCCTACAGATTAGGAGCCAACGCTCAAACAATTACACTTCTTCGCCCCTTGTTGTTTGTTTTGTATTCATTGTTGTTTGTTGTTTGTTTTTGTTTTGTTTGTTTGTTTGTTTGTTTTTGTTAGGTTGTTTGCGTGTATGTGTGTGTTTGTGTGTGTGTGTGTGTGTGTGTGTGTGTGTGTGTTGATGTATGTTTGTTCTTGTTTTTGATCTTTGATTTTGTCACTTTTGATGCTTTCTTTTTTTTTTTTAAAGCTTTTTTATGTTTCGATTTTTATTTTGTAATAAAAGTAGTAGTGGTAGTTATTTTTGTTGTTGTTTGTTGTTGTTGTTGTTGTTTGTTGTTGTTGTTTGTTGTTGTTGTTGTTTTTGTTGTTGTTGTTGTTGTTGTTTTAGATGCTGTTGTTTTTGTTGTAGTTGTTGTTTTTATCGTTGTTTTGGATGTTATTGATTGTACTTTTGTTTTATTTTTGTTTGTTTTTTGTTTTATTTGTTTTGTTGGGCTTTTTTTATTTTTTTTATTTTTATTTGGGGGATGTGGTAAATTTGAATAAGCAGATATTTTTTTTAACAAGGGGTAAAATATATCTTGATTGTCAACGTGTCTTTGGCAAGGCTAAGGACTCGTTGAATTGATACTGACAAATTCGCTGTGAGGAGATTTAAAGCTAAACAAAAACACGAGAAAAATGTTACGGATAATCTATAGAGCACAAACTCCAATAAAACACAGCTCAGGGCACTTTACATAGTAAAATCTAATTAAAAGAAGACGGTTTTGCTAGCAGTTGGAACAAGATTTTTAGAAGCTTTTAACTCGATTGTCTTTGTCGTTGTGTTCGTTTTACGTCCCTTTACGTCGAAAGTCAGTAGCAAGGCTATGCTGGGGAAGGATCCCAAGACTAACGTCTGACAATTGTGCGTGCTGCCTTAAAGAGATATTGTGGGGGGTACCAGGGCTCATCCGGTCACATAATAGTTTATACTGACACCGATCTAAACTGTAAGGGACGAAAGCAGGCAAATTTTTTAGCGACTATGGGTTTCAACCCGGGAACCTCTTGATTAGAAAGACCAACGATCATCCAGTTGTGCCAACAATTTTCCTTTGTTGTGGTAGGCCATTCTATATTGTTTTTGGTGAAGTAGCTCTAATATCTCTTTCACCATACTAACATTTTTTCCTGCTGGAACAAAGGGACTGTAATGGTAAGCAGCGAGAGGCGACATTCATTTTCTCTTTCCCTGAGGACAGTTTTGTTAAGGCATAACTTAGAAAAGTCTTATACGTGTATTAAATGTTCGATTTTACCGTCAACAAGTGTAGATGTTAAATGAGATAATGTTACATGATCCCGTCTTCTTTTGCCTCTTATCATCCTAGCAACTCTAGTTTAGCGTCTTTGTAGCCTATCCAAGCTCTCGTTTGTTAACTCAATTAAATTCTGGAGAGTTACGGTAGCACAGCATTCAAAGAAAGGAACTAAAGCAAATGTCTGTTTTATGTTTTGTCAAGATATTTTGATATTGCGCCTGTCCTCCGATATTCACGATGCATTAGCTTACAAAGGTAGGCCCCTTACCCGGTTGCTTAAATCTGACCCCATCGATAAACAATGATCTGCAAGCACAGCATGATTTGTAATTCACTAATATTAACCTATTGACATCATGCCTAACAGTTATTTTATTTCCCTTTGTTTATTCCTGATATTAGATGCCAATCTCTCTGCTTTGTCACTACTGGTGCTCAATTGAAACCTGTTGGCGACCGTCTAATTTTCTACTTCACTAATACAATTATAAACTTACATAAAACCAGGAGATGATGCTGTGATGTGTTGTAGTTAAATTGATAGGTCTTGTGTAGGTTACAATAAGAATAATGATTGGTATAGGACCCAGTACATAGTCCTGGGGAATATCCAATTTATTTTTTTTAAAGCAGGTGTTTTACCATCAGCACCAATAGCCTGTGTGTGATCTCTAAGGTATAAAACTAACAACTTCAGTAGAATCATCAAAACATAGGCTACCAATCCCTTAACCTGGTAAATAGAATAAAATACGTAGAGATGAGTTCATTTCTATTTTCGTGATTTTCGTTTATTTTTCATTTACACGTATCACTTTGAACTACTGCTACTGCTGCTGCTGCTTTTGAACTACTCTTACTAGAAGCACTACAACATTCAAACTACTATAAATCATTTATTGATTTTACATTCTACTAGGCCTACTACTACTACTACTACTACTACTACTACTACTACTACTACTACTACTACTACTACTACTAATACTACTACTACTACTGCTACTACTACTAGGCCTACTACTACCACATAGGCCTACCACTACGACTACCATTTCCATTACCACTACCAGTACTACTGCTACTACTGCTGCTGCTACCACCAAAGATAATCTTTGCTACCACTACTTGCATCACTGCTACTTCTAATTAGGTTTAGGATAAGCAGACGATTTAAATAATTATAGGCCTACATTTTAGATCTGAAATCTTTAAGTATTTTCCTACAGTGGTTGGGCGTAGTTTTTAATATAATTATTTGATACTGAAATGGCCGAGCAAGGATTGCCTTACTATGGATTAGAACTATCGACTTGTATAAGCAGCGGCACAGAAACCCTTTGCCACTCAAAGAGAAAAAAATGGTTATTTTACTAGATGACGGTTTATAGGCCTATACGAGAGAGCTTATGCTAGTAGTTAAGCTGGAAAACAACTTATTAGTCCTCAAAGAATAGTAATCTGTGGTCAATTTTTACGTGAATGGATTCCCTGAGTTTTGTTGTTATAGTTTGTTTGTTATTTTTGTCGTTGTTGTTGTTGTTGTTGTTGTTGTTGTTGTTGTTGTTGTTGTTGTTGTTGATGATGTTGCTGTTGTTGTTGTTGTTGTTGTTGTTTTGTTTTTGTTTGTTTTTTGTTTTTTATGGGATTTAGATTTTGTTTTGTGCCTTTATTTCGATATTTTGGAACATGAAAATACTTGGATGAAGGCACTCACAGTCTTAAGAATGCATTGATTTGTAAAGAAAAATATTTTTTGTTAAGAGAAAACTAATTTATCTCCTAGTTTAAAGTCCTAGTTCCTGTAAAACAACAACAACAACATCGGAGTCTAAGAGAGGGATAGCCTACAGAAAAATGACACTGACTCAATAGGTACGAAAAACAGCGTTTTAAATGGGCCTCGCTCTAAGTCTAACCTTGGGCCACTTCATGAGAGAGAGGAGAGAAAGGCAAACATGATATAGAGAGAGACACACACCCCTATTATTGTATTTATAACTGTAGGCTACCCCTAGTAAATAATTATTGTAGGCCCACAAAGTATACATATGTTATGGTGCTAGATCTAATATTTTATGAACATATTTTTAATATTGGCTTGCGATGAATGTTGGTGTATTTTGTTTTATTTTATAATCAAAAGTATTTTAGACCAGAAACGAAGCGACAGAAACTGAAGTACGTTATTATGTTTAAAAAACACAACAACAACAACAACAACAACAACAACAACAACAACAACAACAACAACAACAACAACAACAACAACAACAACAACATTAAACAAAACAATAAATCAACAAACAAACACAAAAACTCGTTATCATCCATAGTGGTAACTCTTCTTGTGGAAGAAATTAGGAACGCTAGAATCTTAGGGTGACTTTCCTGCTAGTGCTAGGCTAATTTAGTAGTTCTGTTGACAAAAATCCAGCTAAGGTTTTGATGATAATGAAAAAATTCGAAAAGAATTGAAACGTATACTAGATCTAGATCAAGGCAAGCATTTTGACAAGAAGAAACACTCTTCTTGATCATTTCATTATTTAATGCTGTAGGTGCCTAATGATGGCTTCACTACTTGCGAGGCAAACTCGTTTATTGCGAGGACCCACTTGTGGTTCCAGCAAGCAAATTTTCTCCGGTGCATTTAACAAGCAGATATGCCCAAGTGCCACTACAACAATTGTAGCTCACTTAACATCGTACGGTGGAGAAAAAGCACCTCGAAAAAAACTTTCCCTTACCAAAAAGGTTTCAGGTATTGGAACATACCATTTGATAGAGTAGACAGTCGGTGGGACGACAATAGTAAGATCATCGTAATCGATGGCAATCTTGCCACTGGGAAAACTGAATTAGGCAAAAAGATAGCTAAAGAATTTGATCTTCTGTATGTACCTGATGTTACTGACAAGGACATGTACACCCTACAGCCAGAGCTTGGAGTCACACTTTACGAGTTTGATGAGCAGCTGCCATTGAAAACACCGCACGTGTGATTTTGAAAGATTTTACACTCAAACTGGATCAAAAGAGCACCTAAAGCAATTTTCAAGAACTCAGTATGAATTGTTTCGGCACAAGCTATTCAGATATGCTCAGACCATTACAGCACACATTTTAAGCACTGGTAAGTAATACAAAGAACGAAAGCAAGACCAGATCTATGCAACTTACAAAAATTTACAGTAAACTCAGACGGGGAGGAGGGTGTGGGAAGGGCTTGTCAATGCTCAAACTTTTAAAAACAATTTATGCCTCTGTAGAGTTGATCTAATTATTTCGTTTATTTGTGACTTGAAGTTCCTGAAACCATACACCATAATATCAAACTGAGTTGAGAGGCTGAACAATTTTAGAACAGGAGTCAACCAAACTTTTGGTAATTTTCTGTCGAAAGGTTGCATTACTTTATTTAAAATTTCAATTAGTTGAAGAGTATAAAAGAAAGTAATGTTTTATGTCAACAGTATCACTTTTCTTGATCCATTTCACAGGTAAAATTTTCCAATTGATACTTGCCTCAAAAATATGTTCATTAAAAAAAATATTACATTCTGAAAAACAATTTGAAGTTTGAAGGTCATTTTGGCTTTAAAATTAACAATGGGTTTACAAATAGTTTTGAAATATCAGTTTTGTTGGTTGTTATTTTTTTACATTTATATAATGTATTTAAGATTTCATGCTTTAATGCTGTCTCTTTTTTTTAAATCCTCATTTTTCTGCTGGTTTTCAGGTCAGGGCGTTGTCATGAACCGTGGAATGTGGTCAGACATGGTGTTTGCTTACACGTTGAGGGCACAAGGCATCATGTCACCTCAAGGTATTTGATTAAGTTGTTTTTAAAACATCAAAGTGGGATTGTTTTATTGTCAATTGTTTTTTAGACAATTGTCAATTGTTTTTTAGACAATTGACCTATTTCCATGCTCTCTCTAACTAAGCCAAGGTTGTATTTTATTTTTAAAATCATGCATTTTTATGTTAGAATAAAATACATTTTTTCTTAAGAATTAAGTAATTTTGTGGCTGTATGAAATGTTTTGATGGCTCAAAAGGTGTAAAGTCCTGAATACCTGACAATTTAAAAAATAATATTACATAAATTTATTTAAACAGTGACATTATGTGCTTGAGGGCTGATAAGTGCTGGATTATACTTTATTTTATTTTTATTTTTGTTTGTTTACTTTCAGCCATCAAAGCCTACCAGTTCCAGTATGATGTTTCAGTTGACTATTTGACCGTGGGAGTAGACCAGTAAATGAACCTACGTGGACAGTCATACTAAGCACTAGCGTATTTTTTCTCCTTACACCATACTTTAAACAACCAATTTTAGACCAAAAACTGCAATTTTTTAAAAATTTCTCTGTTTCTTTAGACTCTCTCTCTCTCTCTCTCTCTCTCTCTTTCTCTCTGGGTTTAACATTACACACTGCATAATGCTGATGTCCTGCATTTTGTAGAGTTATTAAATCTTTGAATTCATTTGGACTGCTCTAAATGTTTCAAAGTAATTTGGATAAGACTAAGAGCAAAAAAAGAAAACACTTCTTCAATGGCTGTATTTTGGTATTTCAACCATCTATTGCACTGTAAATCAAATATGACTGTCTATTTTCTTTTCATTATAAAAAATGAATTTTTTTTTTAATAACGTTTTTTTATTCATTTTTCACAACAAAGCTATTTCACATAATATTCTTTGTATCTGTTTTTATCTCTTACCAATAACTCTATTTTATTTTTAACAAACAATTTTAGCTTTTTAATGGAGAGTGTAAAACTAATTAAAAGCAGCCAGAAATTGGGATATTTTTAGCAGAAATTAAGGTGTTAAATTGTATTATTTTATCTCCTTGTGTCCACCTGTTTCCTTAGCCCTGGGAGGTCAAAAGCCCAGTACTCACTGATGAGTTTCTGCACACCATCAATGATGTCTACAAGTCCAAGTATTTGCCATACATGAAGTGAGTCGTTTGGTTGTTGTTGTTTTTTGGGTTGTTTTTTTGTTTGTTTTTTTTTTGTTCTTTTTGTTGACTAAAAAAAAAAACAAATGTGCCAAATTCAAAAGAATCAATTTTGAGGAGCTGTAAATCACACCCAACTTTTGACTGAAAAAAAAATAATAATAATGTGAGTGGAGGCAGGGGGTTGTGATCTTTGACTTGTTTTTGCTGGGGGGGTTTTCACTGATAGATGAAATAAAATTCATTTTTAAAGATTTTTTTACAATTATTTTGTTTTGTTTGGTTTTCAGAAAATGGTCTGAGATATTGACATATGACCTGAGAGAGTCACCAGAGCCAGATTTCCAAGTGGTAAATTAATAATTTAGTCTTGAACCATCTTCTTTTTAGTACTTTATATATTTAGATAGTTAGTTTTCAGATTGTAAGGTGCTAATTTGACTATTTCAGTTTTTGAAGGTAACCCCATGATTACGTTGTGTTTTACTATAGTGGTCCTTGCCCCCATGTTAAATAGACGAAGAACTGATGCATATCTGATCTACGTCGGAGGGGGGGGGGGGCTTTGAGCCCCTACATTTTTAAGTCTTTCATAGCAACAGGAGCTATGCTTCCTGGGTGGGCTTTAGGTTGGAAAGACTTAATAGGCAGCCAATGTAGAAATAACTAGGGGAGTAGGAGCAGCAGGTGGAGACTGAGGAGTTAAAGAAGGAACAGAAGCAGCAGTGATATGAGCAGGAGATGGTGCAGGCAGAGGAGGAGGAGGAGGAAGCACATGCGGAAACCAAGGAGAAGTCAGAGGAGGAATAGGAGTAGGCGCAGGCTGATGAGGATATGTTCATTCGTAGGAGGAACAGGAGGGAGCAAGAACAGAGGGAGAAGGACGAGGAGCATGGACATAAAGAAGTAAAGTAGTCTCTGCTTACGAACCCACTCCATCTTCAAACCGGCTCTGCCCTTACCCCTCTGGTGCTACCGGTATCATTTTTCAAATTGAATTTTTTAGGAAAACTGAAAATTTCACTAGTATTTTCCGATTCTTAGTATTTTAAAATTAATAAAAATGACCGCTGGGGTGTCAAAGTCATCCCCCATGTACGAATAGGGTTAGGAAAATTGTAAAAAAAAAAATGTGTTATGTTGAGCTTTTGTAATGTTTCCTTTTTATTCTCTCCAAACTGCATGACACTCTGTTCCCAAAGTAGGTATCATGGCGCACCATCTTTTTCTAGCCTGTGCCAGCTCGATGCCCCATTCTTTGTTTTCCACTAAAAAAAAACAGCTCATGAGAAAGTTGCACTTACTAGGGGGTTTTCTTTCAGAATTTGAAATGTTCTGTATATTGTTGTTTTCTTGGATCTGTCACTTCTAAAAACATGGTTATTTCTCATTTCCAAGAATTTTGGCAGTTTGTGGAAAATGTTAAAGTTTAAATTGTATATGTCCTTCTTTTCTAAAATGTTTGATTTTCATTCCTTTGATTCTGTGAAGGAGTGGACAATAGAAGTGACCCTTACTACCTCTTTCTCAATTTCTCTAATACTTACCTCATGCTGTTGTTTTTAATGTTATGTCTGCATTGTTATACAACTGTCAAAGCAATATTGTATTGGCAGTATGTCTTGCTTGTCTCTCATTCATTGTAGATTTGTTAGCCATGGAATATCACATCTAGTAAATCATAGAATTCCCAAATTATACAAAGGGTTTCCAATACAATCTAGCTCTTTACTTTTTGGGTGCATTTAGCTACCTAATTTTCACAATGCAACCCAAAAAAAACTTTAAACTTGAGGATTATATTGTTCTGAAGTGTCCTTGTTTAATTTTTGCAAGATGTGTCACTCGTGTTAATTATAGCTAACATTAACTTTAAAAATCAATATTTGTTTACTCCAGGTTGTTGAAGACTTGGAGAGTTTAGATCTTGACAACGCTCCCTTGGAATATGAGGATCGGTTTTCAGAATGGAACACTCTCCATAACCGTGACTTCAATGACATGCGCAGCTTGTGAGTTTCAATTTATCTAAGGTCATTTAAATTGACCTGAAAAGAGAAAAACACATTTGGTATTATAATTTTATTGAAGTTTTAATTATTTTTGCTTTATTGCAGATCCTGATTATTGAGTGCAGTTCATTCTACAAAAACATCTTGCACCAACAAAATTCCCTTGGATAAAGCACATCTCATGAAGTAACATCACATGCCCTTGATTTCAAAAGAAGTAGAATGCAGACCTATTAAATGCTTAAAACAACTATATTGCCTATACATTCTGTGATGTGGGATTTGAGCGTTTGATCTGAGATTGGCTTCTAATGTTCTATATTGCCACTCATAGATGACCATGTTATCAAAACTCCCTTACTGTCAGCCATACAGCAAAAATTTTCTGCAATTTAGGGTGCAACATATAAGTAGGGTTTGTTTTTTTCATCATTAACATATTTTAAAGAAAGTTGAGAGTTGTTTCACTGGTAATTTGTTATTATTATTACTAGTTGCAAACCCACGAAATTTGTAGGGACTGTGGGATGGATAAAGCTGAAGGATTACAGATAAATGTGAAGTGTGCTAAAACTCAAAATTATGTCTTTTCAGAATCCATACCTTTAGGAATTTAAAATTTGTCTCGAAGAGATACACCATGCCGTTAAAAACGCTTATAGGACATCATTGTTAAATTTTCTCGTTTTTGCGTTTTATTGCTATTTCTAATCTTTTGGACATGTTTATAAGTATACAAAAAATTTTCAAGGTGTTGGTTGTATTCATAGACCATTGAATTTTTTAAAGTAGGCTTAATGGTATCCTCTATTTTTTATATTAACCAAGCATTTTAACCCTATCTGTACAAACGTTTGACAAGTGTACATGCTACCACAAAGAGTCAGTGCGGGGATACCATGAGTCTATCTTAGCACATCGTACTGACACACAGGAGGAGGTGGAGGAGTATATAAGAATGGTAGTGGTAGTAGTAGTAGGAGGAGGAGTGAGAGGAAAGAGGAGGGGAAGGAGTAAGAGGAGTAGCAGTAGTAGAACGAGCAAAAGAAGTCGGAATAGGAGGAGTAGAGTTAAGAAGAGTGAGAGTAAAAATAGGAGTTGTAGTAGTAGCAGCAGCAGTAGTAGTAGTAGCAGCAGCAGCAACAGTATTGGTATCAGTAGTAGTAGTAGTAGTAGTAGTAGTAGTAGTAGCAGTAGTGGTGGTGGTGGTAGTTGTAATAATAGTAACAGTAGTAGTGGTGGCAGTAGTAGTAGTAGTAATAGAAGGAATATGAGTAGAAGGAGAAAATAGCCGGAGGCATCGGAGTAAAAGTATCAGTAGTGGTACAATGTAGCGGCAAAGCGAGGAAGAGGGTGAAGTACTAAAAGCCGTAGGAGAAAGGAGGAAGAGGAGTGGGGGTAAAAGGAAATGAAGAAGAAGTAGGAGTAGGAGGTAGTGGAAGAAAGAGATGAGGAGGAGGATAAAGGGTAGAGGAGGGGAGTGGGATGAGGACTAGATGGCGGAGAAGGTTGATAATGAGAAAGAGGGGGAGAATTAGGATTAAGATTAGTTAGATGGCTAAGAAAAGGAGTAGAAGTAAGGATAGCTGTAAGATAAGAGTAGGAATAGGGCTCTCTTAGGAGGAAGGGGATGATGACGATGACGTCGATTATTAGGAGTTGGAATAGGAGTAGAAGTAGTAGTATTAGTAGGTGGAAGAGGAGGATAAGGGGGAGGATGAGTTGGAGAAGTAGTATGTATAGGGGGGGTAACAGGAGAACTAGTATGCGGTGTAGCAGGAGTAAATGGAGGGGGAGGAATGGGAGCAGGAGGAGGAGTACATGTATGAGGAAATAGATTTGGCCGATGCATGGTAACGAAGTACGAATGGAAATAAATCTCAGCCGTCCACTTTACAGTGGTGGGGTGTTTGTGTCATCCCTGGTGTACTGATAGGAATATCATAGTTTTTTACCTCTTTATAGGGTCCCAAAAATGTAGAGGTTTTAGAAATTATATCTGGTCAGTTTAATTTTCTTTAATTTTGTTATAATTCTGGTGTTATCATTTGTCAAAATAATTTTTTGAGGAATACTGAAAATTTCACTAATGTATTCCAATTACAAGTATTTTATAACTAATAGAAATGACTCCTGGAATGTCAAAGTCACCCACCATGTACGGATAGGGTTAATGAAATGGTGCTATGTGCGCGTTGAAAATTGCAGGCTTAAAAACCCCCAATCTTTTTTGTTTATGTCACATCTGTCTTATTGGTGCATTTAGATGTCAGATGGCTAAGGGTTTTCTTCTCAATTTTCAGCTCAATAAGTTTAAAGGAGAAAAATGGAGTGTTAGCATAACTGAAATATTATCCCCACTTAAATCTATGACGCTTAACTATTGTATAGCACATTTTTGTAGAATTTTCTTTCCCCTAGCTAAAACATCTTTACCATATCAATGTTGGGCTTAGCTCATTTATAATAAGATCATTATATTAAATTACTAATGACTAAACAGCTCAATACATGCACATATTTTCTATTCTTTCCCCAGCTGCTCCCCTCATAACTTTTACAAGCTACAGAAAATTTTCTCTTTTCATCCACCATATGAAGCCCCTGAGCTTGTTGTGGATGGGAGTGATATAATTGCGTATGATGAGCTTGTAAATGAGGTAAATTTACACTTCAGGTTTAAATTCTCTTTTTTTTTTTGTTTTAAAAGAACAGAATCCAACTATGCTATCAAATTTTCTTGCAAAATCAAAGTAAATGCAGAAACGACATAAAAAGTACATGTATTTATTTTATTTTTAATCTCCCACTGCTCAAAAAGCTTAATATCTCATTAAATTTGTATATATACTTTGGCCATCAGTTTACTTTAATGTTCACACAAAGAAAAGGGATGATGAGAGAGAGAGAGAGAGAGAGAGAGAGAGAGAGATCTAGATCTTGAGTTAAGATCTAAATTGACATCGAAAAGAACATAGGATAGACAGAAAGATCGAGATAGATCGGGAAAAGGTCAAGAAAGGGCAAAAGAGAGGGACAGAGACCGAGAGGCAGCGGCAGACAGAGAGAGAGAGAGATGAAATGCCTGAGTTCATGAATGAAAGGCTGTCAAGGAACTGTCTAAGTCAGGTCCTGGGAGATCAAGAGTGAAAAGGGGTGTACGGCGACTGCGAGATAACCTGTGAAAACAAGCACGACCTCCACCACTTCCCACCTGTGAGGCAACACTAAGGAACCTCCTGTGTGCGGGTAGACTTTGTTGCAAGCTTTCGTACCTGAGTAGCCAATAACCACTGCTAAGTGTCACTGAAGTCCTTCAAATCACCACATGCAGGTTGATTAAAAGTTGCGCATTCCTCAGGTACATAATTATTGGCACACGAACTGCCCCTAACCGCTCCACTGGAGACCGATGACTAAATATTTTTCCCTCACCTGGTAAAATATCCCAATTTTACGATGACTTTATATAGAAAAAATTCCTTTCCCCAGCATCTCTCCCGATTTCATGTTTCCTGATTTCGCGGGTCCGACTGTATTATGAATCTCTCCTCTAATTCTGAGTTGTAAACTATTCAGATATATGGACATGATTTCATAATATGCCCACTTTTTTGTTGTTCTTTTTTATGATTGATGAAAGTATTCATTTTATGCGCATTGGTTCTATTATACAAGTGATGTGTTGCATTATGAAATTTGTTTTACTGACTGTTTCCTTTTGCTTTTCCTTTTTAGGACCCAAGAATCAAGTATTTGCCAAAGTATAGCCGTCATCTAGCAAAGGCATAAATATGTGGAGAAAAGTGTTATATTTATGACACTTGATGAAGTAGGAGTAAATGAATGTAATAAATACTGTATAGACTTCCACCACCACTGATTTTTCAAGGGATAATTTTGATTGAAAATGTTATATATTGAATGTTGATTGGAATATTCTCAACTTTTTTTTTTAGAGAAAACCATTGTGAAACTGAGTAGATTTTTAAGGAAGTGTTTTTTTGTTGAGCTATAAATCGAAAGCATTCAGGATTTGCTGAATTATACATGTAATAGAAAAGAAGAAAAAAAAATTCAAATGTTTTGTGCTACTAAAGGTTGTTCGTTTTTCTTGTTCTAATTTTGTTCACCTGATTTTTCAGTTTGTTTTTACTCAAAATCAACCAGTCCTAGGAATTACTTTAAGCTTGAAATATCTTGTACAAGTATATAAGACCAAAAGATCATCCTCGTGAGATGGATAAATGGCTTTTAACTGTTAAATATTTATTTGAATAAATAAAACTTAATATAACTTTATTTTCGTGTGGGTTTTGTTTGTTTGTTGTTTTTTTTAATCAGCATGATTGGTTTGTCTTTTTTGTGTGGGTGTGTGTTGGGGAAAGTTGGAAATTGCCTAATTAGTTTTTAGTTTCACATTTGCATAAATTGTATTTATTTGCTTTCAAACTAAATATGATTGGAAATACATTTCATAACTGTAGGCAGAAGACATTTCTCTTCTGCATTTCAATATAATTTTTAATGGGCTGCATAATTTATAATGAGGTCGATAACATGTCCATGTACACATTCTTTAACCTAGTGAACAAGTTTTTAAAAAAAAACTGCTTGGAAAATACAATGACAATTAAATTTCTTTTCAATTGAGCTCACTGAGATTTTTTAAAGCTCAAGAGTATATTTATATAGGGAGGCATTAGCAGATTTGATTTTTGGTGAAATTCCCAATAAATATTTAGCAAAAGGGTTCCAGTGCAAAAAATATACAAGCCATGAAACTTTATGGAACAAACTATGTGTGATGGCTCGGGTTAAAATTTTAGAATAAAAGCAGAATTATAAAAAGGTGCATATTTAAATCAAGTAGTGCATGTGTGATCGAAAGTGTTACCTTAGTGTGGGGCTGGCTACTATGGCTTAGTGTGAATAGTGTGGCTGCTAAGTTTGCAGTGCCTCATGAGGTGTTCGAGAAAAAATTGTATAGGGGCAGTTTGTTCGAATTGATATACATTGTATATCTTTCCAAAAAAATGGTACTCAATTTGCATTTAGTGTATATGAATGGTTATTTAATTATTTTTTTTGTTTTTTGTTTTTTTTTGTTTGTTTTGTTTTTTTGCTTTACGGCACCACGTAAGTTTTCTTTTGTCAAAAAGAAAAAAAAATGGTAGTTTATTGGGAACAGACACTAAGTGAGTGCATTTACATGTGTGGCAGGATCAATAAAGGAGTTTTAGTTTATCGTCCAAAACATCATACTGCCGATTGGTCAGGTCGGAGAAATTAGATACTCTTTATTGTGAAGCCATTTGGTTATATCAGAGAGTAGATGTCATACACCGGTCCTTACGCTTATTGGTCATATCAGATAGAGGAGCTGCCATACCCGATACCGCTTATTGGTCATATCAGATAGAGGAGCTGCCATACCCGATACCGCTTATTGGTCATATCAGATAGAGGAGCTGCCCTGCCCCATACCGCTGATTGGTCAAATCAGAGAGAGTAGATGTCATAAACCTCACCTTGCGCCTATAGGTCATTAGGTCATGTCAGATTAAGGAGCTACCATACTCCATAGCGCTGATTGGTCCATCTTCACTCTCTTGTCTGATGCACAATCTCAAACTAGAAATTGTTTTCATCTCCCCTTCACCCAGAACGCAGTAGAGGTACAACTTATTTTTTACATCTCCCCTGCTCCCTTAGCGCTTCACCTCAACCGCTATCGACAAAGGGCAGTGTTCTCAAATCATAGCTCAAAGACCCATCGTTTAAACTATGTAGCGGTATCAATACCTACAGATACCCGTCTCTGTAGCCAGTTGCTGGTGTCATCCATCCACCTTCCTGTAGGTCTGCCCTGTCTTCGTTTGGCACCCAGCCTTGCTTCTAGAGTGTCTTTCCAAACGGTTATGTCTTTTCATATGCCAGAAGTATTTCAGTTTTCTTTCTTTAACTGTATTCACAAGCCAATTTGGTTTGGTCTTAAGTTCTTTTCGCACACTGTATGTCGTCACTTTGTCTGCTTGCTGTCCATGAAACATTTTTCTGTTGCATCTTAATTCAAAAGAACACAATTTCTTTTCATGTGCTTTTGTATGTGTCCATCCTTCACATTCGTGACAATGGTTAAATATGCAAGATCTAATGATTTTCAGTTTCGTCTCTTTTTTTTGTTTCCCTTTCAGATACTTTTCAAGTCTTTTCATTTGTGCTAGGGTTGTTGATATATATATATATTTTTTTTTTTTTTCCGCTGAGCATTTGCCGCCTCCGTCAATCCTATCACCTAGATATTCAGAGTGGTCTACATGCTCCACCTTTTCTCCGTATATTAGCAACAGAGCTGCACTTGTCGATGTTCACAATTTTATTTTTCTTTAGATTTAGCTGTGCTCTTTAACTGTTTGAACCAGCTTGTCAAGTTCGCAGGGGTTGTAGAGAGCAATAACAACTAGAACTTAAACGCAGAAGACGGTCAAAAAATTTTGGAGACCGCGAAAGTAAGCTAGCATTCACCTCATATTTTTGTTATCAATGTTTAAACATAAGTTCTTTTTATTTTGTCTTTATTTTTGTCATTCTCTGGGGCGACGAAATAAGATTGGAATAATTATAAATGGGGCGAAGAAAAGACACTATTTAATATCGGTATTGTATAGCACCTTCGTTTCGAAGAATTCACAATTACAGGTGTCGAATGTCGTCAAGCTCAAGTTGACAAATCTTTAATTCTGCAATATTCTTTTCTTCATTACTTCTATCAATAGATGCTTGGTTTTACGATTGTGTACACGACTGTATTAATTCTAGAATCGTTATCTCGTTTTTAATGATAATTATATTCGAGACGAATAAGTCGGCATTTTTCGATAGTCCACGTCGCATAAACATATTTATAGACTATAGTACATGTATATCTGGGTTCTGGGTTCTAAAGCCAAAGGAAAGGACTTAACTGTTCGAAGAAAAGTTGTCTCTTTCTTCTAATTTGATCTATCATAAGCATTAAGCAGGGACCTATACGGCGAGAGGTCTTGGGACTAAAATGCTTTTTTTTTTTTTTACGTGCCTCCAAACAGAGATGGATATCCCAACTTATGCCTCGGCCTATTATTAAATTTGATTGATGATGTACACCGGTCCAATCAGCATGGAACAAAAGGAACCGACTCTTATACTTGAAGATCTATTTACTTTCACGTATAATTGACATAAACAATGTTTACACTAATAATATTAATGATTGATTCTAAAACACTGTGTATTTATTAATTAATTACGTACACTATAGTTATTATTATGCATTAGATTACTAGGACTAAAGAAACCCGCAGCATAATACTTGAAGAATGTCCTAAATTAAATAATTAAACAAATAATTATTCCTTGAGTTGTAAACACAAATTTCAGAGTCTTCAAAATTACTTTACTATGGAAATGAATAAAATGGTATACACACTTTATTTTATTTTATTTTTTTCATTGACGATTTTCGTAATACTAGCCATGTAAATAGTGGGAGGAATAAAATCCTACTTTTTGATAGAAGAGTCCACTTTTGCAATGGCTACGGACAGAAAAGGAACGAGAACTTTAGATCTCTGAGACTAAATGTACCCATTGTTGACTGTTTAGATTTCAACGAGGTTTTGAGCCGTTGTGTTGAACCACAGGATCGAAATATACAAAATAAGTGGCGACAAGAGCCTTTTCAATTATACTCAAACATGTTTTCGAGGTAAATTATAAAAAAATGAATTTGGGGTTCATTGAGTTCAGTACTTAGATCTAGATCTAGATCTAGATTTAGAGCTAGATATAGATGTAAATTCGATTTCTTTGAGTTCAGTACTTAGATCTAGATCTAGATCTAGATTTAGAGCTAGATGTAGATTCGATTAGATCTTTACGTTGTGATTATTCTTATGTTGATGTTTTTTAAAACAAGAGTTTCGTTATCTTATGAGTTGGAACAACCAGACATAGATCTAATCTAGAATCTAGATACATGTCTTGTACCACTTAGAATCTACTGGTTACTGTGAGTGTCAGTAGGCTATAATGTTGCTGACCAAGTCCCAAGACGTTAACCTGGAGACAGATTCGCTTTTTTTTTTCGACCAAAGATTACAAGCCAGCTGTAGTTGAGCGCTGGTAGCTTGACAGAGTTAGAGTACCAAGGGCTGTCCTCGAATCCATAATTCTTCGAAACCCTTGTGTAAAAACTAATTATAATGTCTAATTACGAAAATACAAGCCAGTGGCAGCAATTCGAAGGGAGACGAGGTAAGTCATTAGATTGGCCACAAAAGCGGCGAGGGAAAAAGATTAGAATAATTACAAATGGGGCGAAAAAAAGACACTATTTAATATCGGTATTGTATAGCACCTTCGTTTCGAAGAATTCACAATTACAGGTGTCGAATGTCGTCAAGCTCAAGTTGACAAATCTTTAATTCTGCAATATTCTTTTCTTCATTACTTCTATCAATAGATGCTTGGTTTTACGATTGTGTACACGACTGTATTAATTCTAGAATCGTTATCTCGTTTTTAATGATAATTATATTCGAGACGAATAAGTCGGCATTTTTCGATAGTCCACGTCGCATAAACATATTTATAGACTATAGTACATGTATATCTGGGTTCTGGGTTCTAAAGCCAAAGGAAAGGACTTAACTGTTCGAAGAAAAGTTGTCTCTTTCTTCTAATTTGATCTATCATAAGCATTAAGCAGGGACCTATACGGCGAGAGGTCTTGGGACTAAAATGCTTTTTTTTTTTTTTACGTGCCTCCAAACAGAGATGGATATCCCAACTTATGCCTCGGCCTATTATTAAATTTGATTGATGATGTACACCGGTCCAATCAGCATGGAACAAAAGGAACCGACTCTTATACTTGAAGATCTATTTACTTTCACGTATAATAATAATTGACATAAACAATGTTTACACTAATAATATTAATGATTGATTCTAAAACACCGATTTATTTATTAATTAATTGCGTACATTAGATTACTAGGACTAAAGAAACCCGCAGCAAAATACTTGAAGAATGTCCTAAATTAAATAATTAAACAAATAATTATTCCTTGAGTTGTAAACACAAATTTCAGAGTCTTCAAAATTACTTTACTCTGGAAATGAATAAAATGGTATACACA
This sequence comes from Elysia chlorotica, assembly GCA_003991915.1. Classification (NCBI taxonomy): domain Eukaryota; kingdom Metazoa; phylum Mollusca; class Gastropoda; family Plakobranchidae; genus Elysia; species Elysia chlorotica. Next base: position 43,103 of record RQTK01000142.1, read on the forward strand.
CTTTATTTTATTTTATTTTTTTCATTGACGATTTTCGTAATACTAGCCATGTAAACAGTGGGAGGAATAAAATCCTACTTTTTGATAGAAGAGTCCACTTTTGCAATGGCTACGGACAAAAAAGGAACGAGAACTTAAGATCTCTGAGACTAAATGTACCCATTGTTGACTGTTTAGATTTCAACGAGGTTTTGAGCCGTTGCGTTGAACCACAGGATCGAAATATACAAAATAAGTGGCGACAAGAGCCTTTTCAATTATACTCAAACATGTTTTCGAGGTAAATTTAAAAAAAATGAATTTGGGGTTCATTGAGTTCAGTACTTAGATCTAGATCTAGGTCTAGATTTAGAGCTAGATATAGATGTAGATTCGATTAGATCTTTACGTTGTGATTATTCTTATGTTGATGTTTTTTAAAACAAGAGTTTCGTTATCTTATGAGTTGGAACAACCAGACATAGATCTAATCTAGAATCTAGATACATGTCTTGTACCACTTACAGTCTCACGGAGATATAGATCTAGATCTAGAAACATTTTAAAGTTGCTGTTCAAAAAGTGGAATTACAGATGGATGAGCATGAATGTTTTTGTAAGATAGAAGAGGATAATGCAGAAAGAGGTGTTCTGATCTAGGTGAAAAAGTTCTTAAAGGCCCAGGAAATATTACTCACTGGGCAAGACAAGGCTGTGTGTGGAGATACAGTTTTAAAAAGGATGAAGACAGACTTCTCATTGGATGTGTATAGTTATAGATAAAAATGACAAGTTACATGAGCTTATAAAGGCTGCAGTTGGAGGAAGAACACATGTGCTAATTACCGGTGACTTTAACCACCCAGAAATAGACTTGGGAAAATGAAACATCACCAGGCAGTGACACTCACAGGGCAATCAGTATTGATGGAGTCAGTGGATAGAGAAAACTTTATACCAGCAAGTCAGAAACCCCACACACTGCAAAGCAGAACTGTCCCCAACCCTTATAGATCTGGTATTTAATAATGAGGAAGGGATGATCAATGAAATATTTCACAGTGCCCGTATTGGAAAGAGCTATCATCAGTTCTTGACGACTTGAGTTTTAGACCAAGATACAAAACAAGGAGCAAGGTTATATCCAAAGCAGACTACAATCAACTTAGAAAATAAAGGAACAGAACCTGTGTGACGTGAATGTAACTGATGGATGGGATATTTTCTGTGAGGTAATCAAACACTGCAGAAATTTATAAAGGTCTTCACTTGTAACCAAAACGAAGAAAGAACCTCTGTGGATGAATAAGAAGGCCTTGGGGAAGGTAAAGAAGAAAAAGGCAGCATTCAAAAAATACATTGAGATAAAAGGAGAAGACTATCTAATACCGGAGCATGGAACCAAGCTAGTGCTTTAAAATGTAAGAGAGCAATGTAACAGGAATATGAAAATTCATTAGCTAAGAAAGCACAGTACAATTCCAAGGCTTTTTACGCATACAAAAAGCAAGTTGAGAAGGAGTTGCTGACTTGATGGATGAGAGGGGAAACTTTATTACTAGCAATATAGAAAAGGCAGACACCTTCAACATATTCTGCAGTGTCCACTATACTCAGGACATGCCCAGCTGTGAACAGAGAAAGGTCAAATCACAACTGACGGATATGGTCTTCACTAAAGAATTCAGGGCTGCCACTTCTCCGCGGTCACAGAAATCCACGGTTATTTTCTGAGGTCGCAGTTGTTGGCCAGCTGACACTGAGGGGGATTTTTTATTCCTCCTTGTCCTTTGTTTGTAGTGTCAGACATCACTGATCGCTGATCTTCAGATATTAAACCAAGCTTTTTCTCACAGGGAAAAGAAAAAAAAGGAATAGCCATTATAAGAAATGTTCACATTTGAAACAACGTGAAAAATATTCTCTTTTTTGGGGGGGGGGGGGAGGTGAAAGTTATTAGTTCACCGACTATAGGGCTGTCAACGCGTACGCATTTTGTCCCCTAATGCCAATATGTTTTTCTACTTTAAAAATACCACTTACCGGATAACTGGATAACCCCAATGTTTTTTGCAATATATATATGCATTTTTGCGTATGGCTACAATTTTTTTTGTCAAAAACGCCACCGAAACTAGAGAAGAATGAAGAAGATTCCGTGCATGTCAGAAAATGTAGGAACAGTTTCGTTATGTAATTGTATCGATAAACGGTATTGCTCTTTTGTTTTTGCACTTGTCATTGTCTTATCGAGATTGGGTTAGTCAACAAAGTCAATGATATCAATTGACTCCAACACGTTGTTTTCTTGATAATTTATACTTCCGAAACTCTGATTATTGTACCCATCTCTCTATCTTCACATCTTGTGATCGTCGACCATCGCCGTAGTTTCCAACCAAGCAATGATTCTGATTGCATTTGATCTTACATGGTGTTGACCATCGAATATTTTTTCGCATCATAAGGCGTTCTAATGTGGTGTTACATTGATCCGCATGCAAGTCCCTCCATCTAGGTGAATCATGTGCTCAAATTTACTATGGCAGACAATGACTCTAATTTAGTTAATAGGTTAGTTGTCAGATTATTAGTAATTATCAATGATTGAATGTCTCAAACTTCACATCCAGTCCTCAGACCCCGCGTTTGATCATCTTACTTGATGTCGTTGATATCGTTGACCTACTATCATGCGCTCTACGGCTATATAGTGTTCCTTCTGTCTTTTGCAGCTCCATTAATCAACAAGAAGTAAATTCAAGATGATGGACCGAAAAGTGCGACTAAGTACAGTCAATCCTTTTATTACGTGTTATATCTGCAAGGGTTACTTGGTTGACTCAACTACCATAACAGAATGTCTTCATACTTGTGAGTGTAGCTTTTCTCTTCATTTCATATTTTGCATTGAAAGGTTTTTTGAAAAGGTGAATCTAAATATGAGCCATCTATTAACTAATTTTTTAAAGTATTAATTTCTTTGCATTAGAATTATAAACATATGATAACGTCACATTTTTAAAATTTATTTTTATTTTAATTTCTGTTTATTTAAATATTTTAGAGAATTTTATATTGTACAGCACATTATGATCAGAGTTTTGAGCAACAGTTATTTCATATCATTAATCATTACATCCGTTATAAAATAATTACGCTATAAATTTTGAATCTGTTACAAAAGATTGAATTTTTTTCATGTTGGATTTTATCCTTCATGAATTTGTAGTAAAAACACTGTTCTTCCATATCATTGCTGTTCACGAACATATCTCCAAGCAAGAAGTAATTTACTTTTTTGTATTGGTAAGTGTGTCTGACAAAATGTATTGCATATTACTGTTTCTGTATTTCAGTCTGCAAGAGCTGCATTGTCAGATATTTAGAGGAGAAAAACAACTGCCCAAAATGCGACATAGAGATCCACCAGAGCTACCCTCTAAATTATATCAGGTATTTTATCTTTATTTTCCACTGTTTTATGTTCAGGTATCATAATGATTATGAAGTTATTTTATCAAATCACTTAAAACATCTTCGTTACTACTAAAGTAATGCTTGTTAAATGTTTTTACCTAATAAATTTGCTTATCTGTTGTGGTTAGCTTGCATATTAATTTAAATCATGGGGGTCAATTTGGGGAGTTTTATTTTACTCTTACATCTGCCAACGTATTAAGGGGTTTAGTAATAGAGTCTTCATTAAAACTTCGTTACACCCGAGGTTTCATTACAAGCAAGGTCGTAATAAACTTAACACTTGACTTTCTAGGAGTTTAATTTATAATGGTTTTAATTTGTTTTTAGTTTTTTGTTTTTTCTGTCTTTCTCAGTTATTGAAAGTTTTAAAACAGCTGTGCCGTTTCCCAAAGTGATTTTACCTCCTCCAATAGCGACAATTTGTGGTTTCAAACAAAAAAATATTTGTCCATGTTCAATGAATAAAAATTGGTGTTGATATTGAGTTTTAGTGAACATTTTCAAAAGTTGATGCTGCTCGAGCATGTGAGACTAATAGTAGACTTCATTGAAATTATAAAATCTCTTTGATTGTAAGTACTTTGTCCATCTGTTTAATTTCCGGAAGATACCTATAGACATAGATGTGCCAGTTTATTCCACCTCACGTTTGCCAATCATGAGCCCTACAGAATTGAAAATGAATTCAAGGACATGTTAACTTCAGCAAGATAAATGTACCAAGAGCCGTTAATGGATCTGTTAGGCCTATGGCTCTGTGTGTGTTTGTGATCAGACCACTAACATAAACAAACATTAAAATAGTGTAAGTACAAATGCGCAGTACACATGATGTGTTCAGTAGATCTAGGTCTGAGAGAGACCATGCACAGTAGCACGCAGCTTTATTGCCCTCTCCGTCTTCTACTGTTTAGATACTTGTACTCCGTGACAACACATCTAAACAATGCACAAAGTTTGTTTTCCCATTGTCAGGAATCGAGAGAAGTGCTGCATTACAAAACTTGATCTAGTTTTTGCACCGCCTGGTTAACATAATGAGAGAGGTTGAGGGGAAGAGATAGACATACAGACAGAGATGAGAGAGAGTTGTCTTTTTTTTCTGCCCTTTTTACCTCCTTCGTAAACTTCAATTTAGCTTCATAGGAAAGGTATTTTTGATGACATGGTTATTGAAAAATGAGATCTGATTTAGATGTAAGTGCAAATTAAACAAACCTGTGATGTTTGTATGTCAATGTGGACTAAGCCAGGTGGAATAGCACTAAACACAACCTAACTCAAAGACACAGCTGATCAAAGCCTCTCTTTATGATCACTCTTAGAACCAAGTGTAGTGATGCAATACGATTATTAGACATAGCCGTATCTGGCGGCCTTTGTAATCGATACACACTGGACTTGATGTAACATCTCTCTTTCTGGCTCTTTCATGCTTGTTTATGAAATTGATCTCTCTACAAAGTTAAAACGACCAGTACACTTGCACTTCGCTACGCTCTAGTTTTTCATAGCCCTGTTTGCTGAAATCCTTCGAAATCTAAACTACTACTCGGGCCTAGTACGTTGTCACATCTGAGGTTTTCATTAAATCTCTTCGTTAGGCCCAAGGTGCATTTATAGGCTTTGTATAAGGGGAGAAAAGACGTCCCTAAGATAGCCTTCGTTGGGACCAAGGTTTCGTTGAGTACGATGTTGCTTTATGCAAGGTCCACTTTATGTAATCATATACATCAGGAAAATGAAATCTTAAGACTTCAATATCAATTAAAACATTTGGTGTTTTTTTTAAATAAACATTGAAAATATTTTAGATTCAGGCGCATATAGAAAGAATGAGGGAAATCTTGTATTTTGAAGGGGAGATAAAAGAAATACAGTATTACTCAGAGTCAACAAACTTCCTGGTCATTTTTTCAATAGTTCGTTGGATGCGAGTTTGCTTGGTTACTTTAACTGGTTGATCTCCTCACCCCTTTAACTGTACACGTTACATGATGTCAGTCCTATCTTATGGGAGAAGTGTTAATAAATGACGACCTGGAAGTTCTTTGGTCTAATATTAAACTAGATATGAGTGTCTGGTAAGCAACTTTGTAAGCTTCCTGTTCGTTGAATCTGAAGATGAGTATAAGATTAGTTTGTTCAATCCAAAATAGCTGACTTAAAAACGTAGAAGAAAAATTAGTCTGAATATTAAAGTTCTACTGTAACATGATTCTGCATTTAAACATTCTTATTATTGGAGTACAAGCCTAAGCAATGTATTGATTCTCCACCATAAGTTATTACATATATTATTTCTTATTTTTCAGTTTCGACAGAACAATGCAAGACATCGTTTATAAACTGGTTCCCAACTTGCAAGAGAGTGAGTATTAGGTGCATTGATGTGGAGCGTATATTGCATTCAGTTGAAAAGATATATTTAAGCCATGTTCAATATAGGCAGTCTAAACCTGCCTGAAATTCTAGTTCCTCAACCAAAAATGGAATGTTTTCTGTATAATCTTCTCTCTTCGCTTTGGCCTCAAGCATATCAAATATTAATTGACCATAATGAATCATGTATCAAAATAAAAATTAAATCAAGCTCTACGAAATGGTCCTTTTAGATTTTCGATCAATTTCGTGGTTACCTAAATAAAAAAAGGAAAAAGGGATCCATCTCGCATAAGTTGTGTCATTTTTGCATTTTTTTTTCTCTTTATGCCCTAACAACCTCATGGCAATAATATAATTAAAGAACTACAAAAAAAAACAATAAAAATCAAAACTAAGCGTAAATGGAAAACGCTCCTTATAACTTGAGAGGGGGGAAGTGTCCTATAAACAGATCTCTTAACCTGTACACTACAGTGAAACAATCCTAGGTCAAATAGAAGACATCCCTGAACTTGAAATAGTCTTTTTAAAATAGTCTGAATAACTTTTATGCAGATGACACTGTACAAATTATTAATAAAAACACAGATTGCAACATTTTTGTCGATGGCATCAACTGCACAACTAAGTTTCTTTAAATATTTGAGCACTCTCATCACACAGGATGGCAAAAGTCACAAAGAAGTAATTTTGAGAATTGCTCAGGAAAAAAATCGTATTTTGCACACACATAAGAAAAAGAAAAACTCAAGTATAAGAAGATGATTGCTTAGTAGAAAAAGAAAGAGACAGGCAGCTGTCATAGGACACGTAATGAGAAGGGAAGACTTACAACACCTTGTCACTACAGGAAATTAGAGGGATAACAAAGTAGAGGAAAGCAGCAAGAACAAAATAATGATAGGCAGTCTTGATGTATGAATGGAGTGGGAAAGAAAATGTCATACGTTTCGGCAACCAAGGATAGAACTAGAGGAAATTGAAAGAACATGATTGCCAAAGACATGAAGAAAGCACCCGATGATGATGATGATGATTTATACGAGTCGCACTATTTTGAAAAGATTGTGCATGCAATGTAGGCTTAATACTAATTTCTTGTAATAGTTGTAGAGCTATTTCAATGACCTTCTCCTCATTATCCAGGTCTATTCATGGTTCCTTACAATCTGTCCACATGTAAATTATAATTATCAGGGCATGACACCAATAATGGTGATTTTCTAGCAGCAACAGATACAAAATTATGTGTAAAATATTCCCGTATCTTTTTTCGCAAAAAAAAAAATCACAAATTTCCAGATTTTTTAGGCCACAGAAAGATTTTCAAAATTACAAAAATGCTATCTTTAAAAAAAATTAACAAATTTAAATGTTTCTTAAATATTGTCCGATTTCAATAATTTTTGCATCAAAGTGTAAAAAAAGAAAAAATCTATACAATTGCTACATGTATAATATCATATGTGGTATCATTAAGCGATACACTAAACCCAGCACTATTGCGCCCTCTTCCTGGCATGGTACTATAGTGTTGATCGTGAACTACTTATGTGATGAGTTTATCGTGCATTCATTCATCTTTGACAGTAAATATTAACTTCTTCCTTTTATTCTTTATATTCAGGTGAAAAACAATGTATGCAAGAGTTTTACAAGAAAAGAGGGCTTCCAGTACCTAACAATGTCGGTAAGTTTTTATAGAGCAATTTCCCTAAATCTCAAATTGTTTATTGTTCCTGAGTACTCCTCTTTATCTACAGTAAGTCACGGACAACAATTTTTGGCATTTAAGCTGACCATTCATTTTGTTGTTATTTTGTCCGAAAGATCCTTGTCAATCACCTTATAATTATCATTATAATCCTCCACTATGTGCAGTCTCCTTGGATATTAAGCAGAAGAATCCAACATGCAGTAAATCCCTGCTGCTTGGCACACATCATTGTCTTTTATTTGACCATGAAAAGTACTGAAAGAAGAGAGCTGGTGTTTTTAAATGAACTGAATCTATTGAATAGTACTGCATTTTTTTTTTTACTGTATAAAGAGAAAACTAATTTACGCTGAATTAAATAAGTATACAAATTATTTCCATTTAACCTATACAGACTTATTGTATCTCTTGGTTTATCCATGCAAAATAAATCTTTTTCTCATCTCAGGCTTTGATGAAAACAACAGTGAATGCAAAAATAACAAAACTGCCCACCATGAGCAACAAGAAGATGATGATCATCATCGCAGTGATGAGCAAGTCAACATCTGCTTGGAGTGCCGCACTCCTAACCTAAAAAACCTTAAAAGACGTTTTCTACGAGTTTCATCTCAAGCTACCATAACACACCTGAAAAAATTTGTTGCCCTAAAACTTTACAACAGCATTTCCAAGTTTAAAGAGGTATTTCTCTTTGTTGTAAGCATTATTATGGTCAAAGCTCTGCAAAATATTCTGTAGCCATCTGTAATATCTCCCTCTTCTATTTCTCTTCTACAGTTATGGCAACCATTGGGCGCCATTGTATGTGGCAACCATCTCTTTTCATTTCTCTCTCTCCTCTGCTTTCCTCCAAATTTCATCTATCATATACCCTGACAACTGTGTGATGTTGTCCTTCCATCTCTTTCTCTTTCCTGTTATGTATTTACAGTATTTTAAAACAATCAATAGAATTAAAATTACTCCTAAATTGGAACATATTGTTTGATGTTAAACACTCAGTTTGATGCACACAATTAAATCCGCATTATCAAAAGAATGGTCGAATAAAATTAAATTTGCGCAAAAGAATGGTAATATTTAATTAACTTTGCACAAAAGAATATTGAAATTAAATGAACTTTGCACACACAAGCACACAAATTTTTGCAATGTAAAAACAATAAGCAGTGCCATCATCAAAAGCGAATCATGAAAAAGATGCTGGTGATTACTGTCAATTTGCCCCAATAAGCAATATTTGGAAGACACTGTAAGTAGTGGAAAAAACACATATACTAGAGGATGTTATCTCATCAAAATTATTTACCTAAACAGAAATAAGTGGTTATACAATATCAATCTCTACGGGGTTTTATATTAAAGGTTTGAATAATTACTAATAGTTATTTCAAATAACATATTAACATGATGTGTATTTAATCATTTAGAATTTGCATACAATGCTTTTTAATGAGGCTTGCATTTGAAAGCTGCAAGTGGAAAAGGCTTGTTTTTTATTGGGTACATTTTTTCTTCCTTAGGTTGATATATTGTGCAATGAAGAAATTTTAGGAAAGGATCATACTCTCAAGTTTGTTGCAGTGACTCGTTGGAGATCCAAGGTTTGTTGTAACCTTTTATATCATTTTTAATTTTCTGGGGGGGGGACATCCACATTTTTTTGGGGGGTGGGGGAAGCATTGCATTGGGCAGGTTGCGGTTGTTACTAATGTCAGTGACAACAGGGAAAGTTATTGGGGTGGGGCACTGGTGAATTACCACATGTGTGCAGGTTTGAGGTGTCAGATGATGTTTACTTTTTGACACCTTTGTCAATTTTTGTTTGATTTTATTTGGGGAATGTGTTTAATCTAAATATTAAATTCCTTTCAGAGTACTTCATTGTTTAAAAGAAATGAATAAAAAATAGAAAGAGAAAAACAATGCGATTTCACCTGAATACGGCAGTGTCCCTATCTCATCTTATCAAGTGGAAATGTGCAATGTGTTTTGATAACTTAAAAAATATCTGTATTTTGATTTTTATTAGAAAGAGACCCACCTTTTAGATTCTTTAATTCTCACATAACTGTAACATAAACTTTTATTATTTCCTCAGGACACACCATTGCTCCTACATTACAGACAACGGGTAGCAGATTTGTGACACAAGATTAATCTGTAGTTACTAGGGGTGTGATAAAATGTTTATCAGATGTTGAAAATGAATACTCTTTTCTACAGAATAATAATTTAAATTGTTCAAATGCAGGGCTAGAGGCAGTTGTTAAAGGCAAAATATGTAAGGGTAATATTGCGTGAAAACTTTAAAGTAAACTGCCTGTATCAAGGATGCAAACTGTACTTATAGAAATTTTAAGGTTTATTTTATTATTTTTAACAGTTAGGTTATTTATTTAAATGAATCCATTAAAATGTAACCTATTAGAAGTTATTTTAAGTAATTTTCGAAAATTAAAAAAAAATACTTAAAATTAAAGTGTATCAAGTAAACATGAATTATTAACGTTTGGGTATTCTTACTCACTTTGGTTAGTCTTGTGGCACTATCCTGTTATTGTACATTCCAATAGCGCCATATCCTTTCTTAATACAAGTAGTTTTTCAAAAATATATTTGCTATCTTTCGTCTATCTCTTTATCAGTTTAAAGGATAATGGGTCCCGAACATATTTTTTAGTAGACCTGCAACATTATAGTTTGGGCATAATTTATTACCCCAAAGTGTGGCAAACTATGCCTTGCTGTAGTACACCAAGTTGAAAATATTATGATCTATAACTTAGTCTCTAGCACTGGTTTAGATGTCCAACTAAATAGACCTTATACAAACAATGTAGTACTATTGATATTACCTATCTGATCATGAGGTGCTTTCATTTTCACATATTGAATACAATGACAATTTCCATTAGTTTTATTGGTTAATTTAACATATATTTTTTTTTTGTAAAAGCACCCAGTTATGATTTTTTGAATTGGTTGTGTTCAATAGCGTAACACACAGTTGATGTCTGCATTGCAAAGCTTCAATTTGCATTGGTCAATGTTGTGACAATAAGTTAATGAAGTGAGGATTTGTCACTGTACCGCATTTTTAATAAGATCTCAGTTAAATGTGATGTGGGGTAGACCATGTCAAGGTTCTTATTCATATTATCTAACCAGGACATTAAATTACTGGTAGTATGACTTCATACTTTGAAGGTATTGGTGAAAGTTTTAGCTGTGCCAGAACATAGTTTATTATCTGGATCTTTTTCAGTGAACAATCAGTCATGTTGCTTCACGTTACCATTAGTTTTATTGGTCGATTTAATGTAAATAGATAGTGAACTTTTTCATACCAACGTTCGGTCATAATTTTTCGCTTGGGTTCTGTTCAATAGCGTAATACACAGTTTGTGTCTGCATTGCAAAGCATCAAATTGCATTGATTAATGAATTGAATGTTATGACAATGACTATTTTAAATTAAAGAACTAAGGGTTCGCCATAGCATTGCATAACATATCTCGGTTAAATGTGATGTGAGCTAGACCTGGTCATGGTTCTTAAAATCTAATCGGAGGAGTATACCACTGGTTTTTAGTTATAGGTGTTCAATAAAGTTATCGGTGAAAGCGTTTTAGCTGTGCTAGAGCATTATATTATTCACCTTTCTGTGGTCTATGACCCGACTCTATGTCAATGGTACTTGTGATCAGTGCATAGGGATGTGCATGTTGCGCCCACATGCAAGAAATGAGATAACTTGAAAGGGGTAACCCCGCCTCAGATTTTAGAGTGTGGCTCTTTTATGCTCGCAATAATCTGTGGTAGAGATGCAGAAGCCACCAATCTGCATTGAAGGTTGCCTTTCTTGTTTATCCATCGCTTGATGACACTTGGCAGGTTGGACTTACCACGTCACTGTCCATGTATAATATACATGTACATTTTGGTGTGTACAGTGCTTGCTATGGTCTAGTTGCTGACGCCTAGATCTAAGCCCTCCTCATTAAACCTAAGCTTTTCATGCAACTGGGATACACGGCTGAGATATTGTATTATGCTTCGAGGAGAAATTTTTTTCTCAACTTCATATTATTCCTCTATTTAAAAAAAAAAAGGGGGATATTATATTGGCTCCGTTTATAAACCGCACTGCCATTTTATTCTCTTCCGGTAGAATGTTCACTGCACCAGTCAAACCTCAAATCATGATAAATACACAAAGTATTTCTGTATAAATTTGTTTATTTATTGAAGATAGTCAATGCTCCGTAAAATATAAATGTTAGAAGATGGCTTTCTTTTGCACATAAAAATTTCCCAAAGAATTTTAGAAATTCATGCTCAAATGCATTTCTGTTCTAGTAGTACTTTCACACTGGTTTTCACTTGTTCTTAAATACATGTACTATGACTTTATACAACTACATGTACACAATTTATTTTTAAGATTGTTACCATTTACATTGTGAAAGAAATTGAATGATGAACTAGTGTTAGTTGATGAATTTTTAAATTTTCGATCATGCGATGTTAATTATGCATTTTTACATTTTTGATCATGGGATGTTAATAATGAATTTCTAAATTTTATCTCATGCGATGTCAACGTCAACATGTATTGCATATATATAGTTTTTTTTTAATAAACACTACAATACAAATACATAGGTTTTTGCATTTGATGTTTTTGTCATTTTCTTTTCTTTGCTTTTTTTACACAAATATTTACAGTATTCAAATTTTTTTTTTATTATACCAAAATGAAATCAAGTTTATATTTAGCAAAGGCTCTAATGTGCACAAATCAGGTTTACTTTGAGTGTGCATGTATATTCAACAAAGGGTAACTCCAGATCTAGGACTTGACCTTAATTTTGATGTTGAGAAACAGAAACTTTAGTTTTAGCGTGCCTTTTTATACTATTATAGGTTTGTTTTTCTTAATTTACATTGAGATACAGAACCCATATTGCTTTTTCTTAATTTGCTTTCATTTTTTAAAGCACACCATTCATCAAATATAATTCTCAATTATATATTTATTGTTATTTCAATGTTTTGAATCAAGGTCTCTGCAGATGAAGGTGGGACCTACCCATGTAAATACATGACCAACACCCAAGGGAAGTCTGACAAATTTTACAATATAATATTTTAACACAGGCTGGTTAAAACCATTCAGTTTTCGTTTTTAATTTTGCATCAAATTCCTTTCTTTGAGAGTGGTAAAGAATTTTTGTACTTTTGGGATCAAAGACTTTAAAATATATGTAAATGAAAAATATTTTGTGGTGAATGCTTGAGTTTTTGTCAGAAAAAGTCTTGCTACCAAATAATAGCTTAAATCCCCTATATCTTTCAAATGACAAAAAGGTGGGGAAAAAAAATAAAGTAAAAACCCAAGTACAAAATGACAGGGCATGAGATCTTGGGCAGATTCATCTGAGATTGCTAGAATTTATGTTCAAATATTTCAGCATTTAACAACTGGGAAGGTGTCAGAAATTTTGGAAAATTCACTTTCTCTTGTGTTAATCTTTTCACATTACATGATTCTAGACATGTTGTTTGTGTGTGCACTATTTTGTGGTATTTTATTTATAAAAAAATCAAAGCTTTAGTAATAGTGTTTATCATTTTGAAATAAAATGTTTGCAGATCGATGTAAAGACATACTGGTAGTGGTACAATTTCATAGATTCACAAATGTGCTCAAAATGTGTGCAGCATGATGGGAAAATGCTAATTGATTCTTAAATTTTGGGTTGCTTTAACTAGTTTAAGAACACTGAAATTTTAAACATAATAAATATATATATATTTTTTTTTTTTTTCAAGCAAATAAAAAAAAAAAACCCATTTATTTTTAATAAGAGTAGACTCAGAAAATTGGCAAAATCTTTTTTTTTAATACTGTATGTATCTCAAAATAAGAAATTCCAACAATTCAATGCTTTTCTTAGATGCTGCACTCATAGGTGTTTGAAGAACTGTTTCATCATTTATCACTAGTTATACAATTATACAATATAACAAAGACAACCACATAATACAAAAACACTTTATTAGCAAAGCATGGATACAAAAAGTTTTTTTTATCATAACTCAATGGTACATTATTGTTATCTTTGTACTACTCGATAATCATATGGATAACAAAATTATAAAGACATTTACATGTGTATACAGTGGACCTCGCATAACCTCAGCCGTAGCGAAGACTATCTTCGGGACGGTTTTTCACCTTATATAAAGCCTATAAAAAAATTGGGCCTAAAAAGATAAAAAACCTAAAAAATAACAAAGTAAAGCAAAAAAAAAAATAGAGATAAAAAAAAAAAAAAAAAAAAAAAAAAAAAAAAAAAAAAAAAAAAAATTTAAGAAAATACAGAGCTATAAAAAACGAAATAGCAGAACACATGTACAGGTCAAGATTGCGTCCAATTTGTAGAGAGATCATAAACAAGCATGCTCATCATGCAAAAATTGACTGTGTATGGATGTGTATGTGTGAGCACTGAGTGGTCAACCTATTAAGATTCGTGCAGCCACTCCCTTAAAGGTAAGCTTGCGCAAAGAGATTCAGCACAGGGTCTAAGGGAGGGGGATGTAAAATCATTGTTTGAACTCTGTTGCCAATGCTGTCTGGCAGGCGATTAGTCGGATTACAGGCCATTCTCCCAGTTTTCATTTTTTCATTGTCGCCTCTGAGAGGGAGACAGACACACTAACACACAGAAAGGTGGTGGAGGGAGGCAAGGAGAGAGGACGGCGTTTAATTAAAGAAACATGCGCATTTACTTGGGTTCATTTTCAGTTCGGTAGTGCTCATGATTTGCGATTGTGTGGTTGAAAAACTGGGACATGTATGTCTGTAGGTTTGTTGGGGAAATAAAACAGAAGTATAAAGTACCGAAGATCAAAGACATTGTATTATCACAGTTAAGTCTACTCCGAGTCTTGCATGCTCGAGCAGCATCAGCTCCTTTTGAAAAGAATCACTCAAACTCAAGATTAACGCCAATTCTTATTAATTGAACACGGGCAAATGTTTTGATGTTGCTTTAAACTAAATTTAAGCTATTGGATGAGGTAAAATCACTTCGGGAAACGACAAAGCTTTTAAAACTTTCAATAATTCAGAAAGAAAGCAAAAAAAAATTTGTTAACCATTATAAATTAAAACTCCTAGAGAGTTAAGTTTGTTGTGTTCATTACGACTTTGGATGTGACAAAACCTCGAACGTAACAAAGTTTTTGAGCTGGCCCACTGACTTCGCGATATCCGAGGTCCACTGTATAAAATAAGACAATGGCCAACATATTAGAAATTAAAATTTAAACTTTTTTCACGAATCATATTTTGAATTTGAACTGAGCAGATTTGAATGTTATGTATTACATGAAAGTGATCTTTTGAACTATATTGACATAAACACTTAACAATAACTGTGTAAAGCAACATACATTTTGTATCTTTCCATATCTCTACAAATTTGAATTTTATCACTGAAATGACCACTGGGTACCGATTTCCAGTAAAGACAATCATAAATGAACATAAGAGAATGTACTACAAAACTCTTCCCTACTCACAGCCAGATCATGTGTATGACAACTGTATTTGAGTCCCTATGTGATACTATTATCCGCAGTTTCTCTGAATCTGTAATACAGCACCATAGGAGTTTCCTGCAGATAGAGATTAAACTCTTAAACTTTCATTGATACAAAATTGTTCTCAAAATATTACCTCGTACTACCATAATTAAATCTTATATAAGAGCTTAAAAGGTGAAAATTATGTCTGAGTGCAAAAAAAACAAACAAACAAAAATGGGATTGGGCAAAATTTTGTAACAGAATGTCTTCTCTCTTTGTAATCTCTTGTAACTCAGAAGAAATTTGAGAAGTCAGATAACTAAGAATTGCACTTGCTCTTTTCATCTTTTCCTTATTGTACAGTATTAAAAAATTGAAATATAAATACTTTTACTATTTTCTTATCTTGACGTAGCAAGAAGAGGAGACCTACTTCTTGCACGGAGCCGTTGTATGGTCTCGCATTGTCTAGACTTGTACGATGCATCTAAGCAGAATATCAATTAAAACTCAGCAACCACTCAAGACTGGATTATACTTGTCTGTCCACGACAACTTCCTGCTTTTCTTTGACACAACAGTGAAAACACGATCTTTCTAGCTTACTATTTGTGAATGTGAGAAATTAATTCAATATGGTGGAATTTTTATTTAAATTACAATGTAGATATGATCTAATTCATTTTTTAAAATTTAAGTTATATAGAGTCCAGCGAGTAAACACAATATTAGGATAGAATAGAGAAGAAAAAAGAATCACAACAAAATCCTATTTTTTGTGCAAAATACCTGACCTCAGCATTATTCTCTAGCAGTCCCATTTCAGAGTCAATACTCTAGGCCTCAGATAAGATGATAATAGGCAGCAAACATCATATCATAATGAAAATTTAAAAATAGAACGATCTTAGGCTGAGTCCAATTGCAAAAAGATGGTTCCTGTGCTTGGAATGAAAGGTTTACTAAAGGAAAAAAAAAGATGCTAACAGGCACACAGAAAGAGATATGATTAAGTTCAATCATTTTTTTGATGAAATTGGATTCGGAAAGCATAAATGAAAAATAAGATCAGAGACTCACCTTTCCGAACCAGTTCATAAGAAATATTTGTTTCATTGAAACCTCATCTGGGAGAACTTCACGATCACATATCACCTCCACCTATGAAAGACACAATGTAATTATTTTTTTAAAGGTTGAGAATAAACTTCCCTTCTACCATTCTACCATCATTTTCCTTTTTCTTCTAATTATAATAAAACAATTTTTAATCATTTTCAAATTATTGTGTCACAATGCCCATGAATCAAGCATAATCCAAGACAATCATAATAAAAGCCACATGTATTTGTATCTCGTATTTCTCAAGGAGATACATCTTCTAAAAACTAAGGTCCTATTTTAAAAATGAAGATATCAAGTAAATCATGAAACTTTGCCATGGATCTTAACAAAGATACAAAGAGCTTGGCACTAAAGCAATCATAAGAGAGATGTTGAACTCCATAAATTCATTGGTAATAGATTGACATTATTGACAAAGTTATATTGGACTGTAAAAAGTTCATAAATAATCCAAAGTTTGTCAGCCCAAAACTAAGTATTAATATATGGTGTCTACAGGAATCACATCAAGATTAATAATATTTATTCATGCATTTCTTTAATGCAAAGAAAAATTAACATTTAAAAAAAAATATGCAGCTTGACTTTGCAAAGCAGTCAACCAATTGACTTAAACATCATGAAGATGTTTCACATTTAAGTAGATCCACTCTGGCATAACAAATTTTCTTTTGCAATTTTTAGAATAAAATGATGCAGTAAAAGTATACAATACACTCACCTGGACATCAGAAGGAATTGTGAGTTTCTTAAAAAGCATAGCTTTGAGGTGAGATACAAGGACTCTTATTGAACACCGGAGAAACTTTCTATCAAGAGGGCGTAGAGATAAAACTTTACTGTGATGCATTATTCGTTGGGATCTGAGGGAGTATCCAATAAAGAACACTAAAGTTTAAAATAGGACAATGTATTAAAATATTGTGTTTAGTAAAAACAATACTTGTATTACCAATAACAAGTTCTGGACGCCTATGTAAAATCTAAAATGTATATATCCACCTAGAAGCAAAAAAAGTTTCAAAAGATAGATACTTAGCTTTAACTTGGATTAAAATGATTTAATAACATAACATTTGTATAATTTAGGCAATTTGGCATACCCTTTTCACCTTTTCAAAAGTATAAGAAGTTCATTGCATTTTCTATTTTGACAAATGCATCCAAAACAAGTTTATTTGAATTCTAAAAAAGCGACTTTTGCTTCCCTGAGATATCCATTGTGAGGCATACATTATATCAGAATAGCTGATTGTTTAGATTTAAACATTTTTTCGAGGATAAAAAAAAATCTGTCATGTTGTTTATTTTATTCAATTTTTATTTTTTGAAATCTTATGCTGCTTAGCACGCTGATTTAGTATACCCACAGAGAAAAGAAAAACCTTATGAGCTTTTGCCCAGCACAGATTGCAATAATATTTAATAATATTTACTATCAAAAGACTACAGAAGAAGATTTGTATCACATCTGTCTTAAATTTAAACAAGGCCCAAAAAAAATTGTACTTGTATCTCTCCAAGCAAAGACATATTTGCTCATCGTTTCTGTATAAATGTCCATCTGGGTTGTTTATTATACTTGATAATTTGGGTGCTGCCAGCTCTTCTGAAATTAAATAAAAAAATGTTATGCCTCAAAGTCCTATATTGCCTGTTTTAACATGAAATTGAGTTTGATAGATTTGAAGCAAGGCGGGTTAAAATGTAAAAAATAAAATATGCTTTTTCGTCAAACTGCACAGACATGTGTCAAATGAGCATGATTATTTTAAAATAGTCAATGTAAGGGATGCCACTTGGCCCTGTCAAAATTTCTGTAACTTAGGTATGTATTGGGGGAAAAGGAGGGGAAGGGGGGTTTCCCTGGGACTGAAAATTTTCAAGATTTTCGTCCGTCTAGAAAGGCTCTGGGAATGTCTCTGAGGTAATAAATGGTTGCATGTAATATAATGTTACTTTGAAACTTTTATAAAAAAAAATGAAAAGACATCGCATATCAATTAACATTCTTCTCTACTTTTCTTTGCTGTACTTGCAAAACTTGTGTTTATTTCTTTTTCTATCCTGCTTTTAGTTGCACAATTAACTGAGTTGTATAATAATAAGGAACATCGTTTTGCTGTAAGCGGTGGAGACAATTAGGGCGCATGTTTCAAAATATAAGCGTATTGATTTTCACTTGTAAAATAACAATAAATATGCGAAGTGTGGCCTTGGAAAAGGCTGGATGATTGTTTCTTAAACTCGGACATAAACTCTCATAAGCCAATCGAAGAAAAAAACAAAAAAAACAATGGCCTTTATAATTGTGGATCTAGGTTTATGAAGGTTGAACCACACAAAGTGTTTTCCTGGGGAGAGGTAGTAAAGAGAAAAAAAAGATAGGAGAGAGAGAGAAAGAGAGAGAGGAGGTAACAGAGAGAAAAAAGAAGACAGGAGAGAGAGAGAGAGAGAGAGAGAGAGGTAGTTGAGAGAGAAAAAAAGATAGGAGAGAGAGAGAGGGAGATGGAAGAGAGAAAAAAGAAGACAGGAGAGAGAGAAAAAGAGAGAAAGGGAGGTAGGAAAGAGTAAAAAAAAAGAGAGCGCGCGAAAGAAAGGGAGAGAGAGAGACGAAAAAAAAGAAAAAGAAAGATTTAAAAAATAGGAATGTTATTCTATGATAAGATGAGATTATCTTTCCCTACTTTTCGTGGCAAAGCCGACTTGCAAAAAAGATGTAACCAGTAGCAGGAATGTCTAGAGTCATTACCTAATGTATTTTCCACTTACGTTACGAGCCTTTAATAAAAAACAAAACAAACGTAGCATAGAAGTAAAAAACGTTTAATCGGGTGGAAGAAGAAAAATTTGTTTAAAGCCTAGCGACCCATGATTCTCAGTCTAGAGAGAAAGATGTTCACACCTACGTCTATGACTCTTTGAGTTCCTTGCCTATAGACTATCAAGTGCCGGGAGTAAACGATAGGGAATGAAAGATTTGTTTGATTTTGATTGGGTAGATTACTAGCGTAACCGCACTTCTACAGCAGTGTACACATCTTCTCACAGTCTAAGAACTATAAAAACAGTCTTGTTACGGAATCGGAATCTAATTTGAGGAGGCAACTGTAATTTTAATTTGTAACATAAAGAAGTGCCTATTAAAGTATACACAACAGACGGAGACGCAATGAAAAAAAATAGATAATTAAGAATGGTTCATAAACCAAGATTGTACAGATATCCTATACATTAAGTTAATCTTTATTATATTTTTGTCCTTAAATATCTGAATACCTGTCTTCTTTCCATGTTTTTTATTACCAGCCATCCCTCTTGATTTATTAAATGCCTCTCGTCGCAGCTCCTCATCTTTAAAGAAAAAAAGCAGCACAAAGTTAACCATGTAACTAAATTACATGTAGATTGGTAGGCACAATAAAGAAAGTCACATCCTACCACAATTATTTACTGTATGGTTTGAGACATAGAGATAACCTTTTATGAACACTGAAAAACAACTTAAATCATAAAGAAGAACTTAGTTTTTTGTTTTTTTTTATTTCCATTGTTTCTTTTTTTCAGTGATGCCTTTACATCTTACTTATTTTGATTGATCTTTTCTCACAACTGTTTTGTATTGTCATGATGATTGTATCTCAACTATTTTCCTTTTTTTACATCTTTCATTAATTTTCATTTCTTCAGAATATTCTTTAAAGGTTAAAAAGCTGTTCTCCAAACCTTCTGAAACTCATACTCAAAGAAACATTATAAATGAAATGATTTTCAATGACCTTATATTTATTTTTGAGATGTATCCAGGATACAAAGCCTATTAGCTTTCCCATTAAGGACAATTTAAACTTTCTTCCCGGATATTTACAACAAGGCAAAATGATATTGCCCAAAATTGCTGAATTTGATTTTGAAAGAGTTTGGCGGATCCCCACACCGTCACGGTGGTACAAATATGGCATTAGTAAAATTATGCCAAAATGAAGCAGAAATAAAGAAAGAGAAGTTTTTATTGATTTTCTCAAAAATAACAAAAATGACTTATGCCAAAATCTTAGCACAGTGACGATATGCAGAATTACATCTAGTGTTTGCGAAGTTCAGCTCAATAAACTAATGGTCCAGTTTGATTTCTACTTCCTGATCTAATAGACAACTATGATACAGAAATTGGGCAGGAGACCTTTAAAAAGATCTAAAGCAATCCAGATACTTTCATGATAACTTTGGTATCCTTTTCAATGCCAGGATAAGTAATAAATTAATTTCTGTGTGAGTTATTACATATTATAGGTAGACGCTATAAATAGTATTATAAAAACATCAGAGCACCCAAAAAATTCTAGGACTATGAGCTTGGATTTAGGTGATGAGGTTAAATTTAAACTGTGGCAATTTAAACTTGTTTCCTTATTATGAACAATTATAAACAAACAAATATTGACCTGAAATAATAAATATGACATACTACCTTCAAAAAGATTAGGAATTAGTTTGTAAACAACATCTTGAAGTGTTCTGTCTGGTCGCAATAGAAGCAAAGGATGAGTTTCGTGAACTTTCAGCTGACATTGGGGACAATGTTTACAGCTCATCAGATATTTCACAATGCAACTCTTGCAAACTGAGAATAGAAAATGAAAGCATTTTGAGAAAATGACTAAGAGAAGTAAAAATATTATTGTTAAAAGCAATGGTCAAATACAAAACTGCGGGTAGCTAAATAAAAAAAGAAATATAGCCTCAACAAAAAACAATCAAGGAATCATAAGGCAATTTAATTATCTACGAACACTCTTGGAAGCTCTTAAAAATTTAATAAAAAAAGACATGGTAATCCCTAAAGATTCACCATCTTGCTCCTTTCGCCTCTAACGTCCTCCCCGAAAATTGATAAACCTCTGAACTGTCAACCAAGGAATTGCTATGAATTTTAACTTCTGACATGACTCTCTTTGCAAAGTTTAAATGCAATAGTTTTCCACCAGTGATATTGATCTGATTTGATCAAGTCAACTTACATGTGTGTAAACATTCTGTTATTGTCGTGGCGTCAATGAAATATCCTCCACAAAGGGAACATACAACATGTGGATTGATGTCCTGAATTCTTATTTTAAGAACCTGGTTAAAAAGAAAATTAATGGATATCAAAAGGCAATTCTGGACAATCCAAAGGCACATTTCTAAGAGAAAAGTTGTTAGTCAAAAGAATAAACCTAGCAATTTGTTTCTTGTTGAATAAATCAAAGGAAAATCAGGAACTGGTTTAAGTATTAGACCAAAATATCATTTATTATTGTAATCTATAGAAAAAAAATTCTTTAATTTTAAACAGTAAATTGCGTAAAACCAATATTTTGTGATTAAAAGCAGCAAAATCACCTGATCCATCTCCATTAGGTTTTAAATGTTATGAACACAAATCACAGGTCAGACATGAATCCAGTCGTCATCTAGGGAAAAAAAAGAAAAATTGCAATAGGAAATTTTGTGAGATGAAGTAAATAGGCTTAGTTTCATTTATAAAGCATCAACCTATCTTATCAATTTACTTCAAACTAAAAGCTCTAGCTGCATCCAAGACAATTGGTGTTGATCAAAACATATTTTGGCATTACCTTCTAAGGTATCCAAATTAATGTTTAAGTACTATTAGTACAGCAGACATTGGATACAGCAAAGTCACTGGGCCAGCTCCAAATCCCCCCCCCCCTCCCGACCGCCCAACGCGATAAAAAACCACATGCACACTGTATCAGGCTTCTCTTTATGATCTCTATCTCTCTCAGGAACCAAGAGTAGTGATGCCAAACTAGACCTAGCCCTGTCTGGCGGTCTGCATAATTAATACACACTCGACTCAATGTAACATCTCTCTTCATGTTTCTTTAAACGCCGTCCTCTCTCCTTGCCTCCCTCCACCCACCTCTCTGTGTGTAGATGTGTCTGTCTCCCTCTCAGAGGCATACATGGGTATGTCGGGCGACAATGAAAACTGGGAGAATGGCCTGTAATCCGACTAATCGCCTGCCAGACAGCATTGGCAACAGAGTTGAAACAATGATTTTACATCCCCCTCCCTTAGACCCTGTGCTGAATAGCTATGTCTCTTTGCGCAAGCTTACCTTTAAGGGAGTGGCCTCACAAATCTTAATAGGTTGACCACTCAGTGCTCACACATACACATCCATACACAGTCAATTTTTGCATGATGAGCATGCTTGTTTATGATCTATACATTTTGACGCAAAGTCAACCTGCACATGTGTACTTCGCTATACCCGAGTTTTTCATAGCTATGTATTCGCTGAAATGTCTGGAAATCTAGTGAACCACTACTCCAGCCTAGTACTTCATTACCTCCAAGGTTTTCGAAAAATCTCTTAGTCTTACCTCTTGTTGTTATATGTGTATACTCTTGCATTTTACATATGACAATGGAGTTTTATTACAAATTCTTAGAAATATTATAATATTCAAGTGTAATATACGATCTTGTATCAATTTCAAATCATGAATGATCCAAAACAGAGTTTATTAATATTACTTTATATTAGCATTGGTACAGTATGCACATTATTTTTCATAATTTAGGGGGTTAACATACAGTTAAACCCCTACGATGCTAAGAAGTATGCTCTGAACAACCAGATGGCTAATATAGACCCGGCACAGGTGACTGAGTGTCAAAAAATGGGGTGTGGCAGTACTGTTCACCTGGATATAACTATAATTATGTTTCTATTGCACTGAAAAGTTAGTTGCATGAACTAACTTGTTTTATTGTTGCTTCTTTGTGGTTTTTTTATGTATCTTATTACTTTTGTGTGTGTGTGTGTGTGGAAAGGGGAAAGTTTAATTGTGATATAACCTCCAGGAAACAAAGTCCCCCCGACTTTCTTTCCTGGAGGTTATATCGCAATTAAACTTTTCAAACTCTTACATAGCTGTGGGTGTGATATGGTCAGTTTGAATCCTTTATTACATAGAACAACATTACTCCTGTGTGTCCCTTGACTGAAAGAGAAAAGTGCTTAGAACCTTGTAGCCCCAATTGAAACTTCTACAATACAGAAATAGAAATACCAGCTGAGGATTAAACCTTTGACCTCCTATTAGTTAATCTAGAGCACTAAATGCTAATGCTAGCGATATCTGGCACCTTATATTGCTAGAAAAGCAATGGAAAAAAGAGTGGCCACACCAAAGATTTGAACCACAGACATCCGGCTCCACAGTACCGTGCTCTGCTGACTGAGCTATCATTATGTATCTACTGACTAAACGCGAATACAGTGGAGTCCACTTATAACGACAATTGAAACGAGAACTCGGTAATAACGAGACTTTTTCTCAATCCCCGTTTTTTCCCCTTCTTTAGCTTTGTAACTACGATTCTGGAATAACAAGAACAAATGGAAAGTGAACTCTGTAATAGCGAGAGATCGCCGACCCTCGTGTTCAAATAAAGTCATAGTCCTAACAGCCTTTTCTCAGCCATTGTGTCGCAAATGACAAAGACCACGCATGCCGCACTCAACTGTGAAGAAGATTGCGAGCCAATAGGCTACTTCACTGCGTCACCCATCGCATTGCTTGTGTCGAAAGTGAGAGGCGGGCACACGCCTCTCACTCTCTGCACACACACACACTAGGCCTTAGCTAAGCCTAAGAAACAATAACCAATAAGCACGCCGCAGTAGGATGCTTAGCTTTGTTACTACCCTTCGCCACCACCGGCAGTACGCACATGGCCTAGGCCGCCTAGCCCACCCAAACACCACATAGCACGCGGTGTGCGATGGTATAGGCCTAGCTGATCACTGAGTTGTCAGTCAGTCAAGGTTTGATTGTTACAGTGATTAGATTGCTCATCTTCAATCCACGTCGTCAATTCCAAAACTGATAATCTCTCTTCACATCTTCAAAAATGGCATCTAAAAGAAAGCGCATTACTCTGGAGACAAAAGCACTTATTATTTCCCTTTACAATTGGAATAACGAGAACTCAGCAATAACGAGAGAAGGCATCTGGTCCGGGAGTTCTCGTTATACCAGAGTTTTACTGTCATATTCAATTAGATCTAGATTTGAATCTCATGGATTTCTAGAAAAATATCACATCAAATGGCTGTGTCCATTTTGGGACACCTGCCATGTATTGCACCGTCTGCTTGTGAAGCAGGCCCTGACAGGCAAAGCTGTTGAGATGTGGTTATATGATCAAACACTATCAAGAGAAGCACTGGCAGTTAGTGTAGGCCCACTATCCAATAAAATCAGAAGGCTACGGTGTAAAAGTGAGCCAAACCCACGGTCACACAAACAGAGCAGAATGAAGTTCAACATACAATTTGGTCCACGCCTGTTCCTCATCAGTGTGTGTCTGTCTTTGTGTCTGACTCTCGGTGGAGCTGCATTTGACACTATCATGTGAATAAGACAACTCAAATACATAAAGCATGGCTTTCATCACCAACTTTCCTTACATCAATGGCTTGTCTCTAAAAAAGGGACTATAAATTAAACAGCATGAAGGCCTACTAATACTGCTAATATTCAAATACTGAAAAAGAAGATCAGTTCAGGCTAGCCACAGCCCTTATTAAATGTGAATGGTGACCATTTTGATACAGAACTGCCTTATACCTCTATCGTGGTCTGCCTAGCTCAGAGTCTTATGAGACCATGAAAAAAATTGTGGTGTGCGCAATGGTGAGGATAGCGCTTTCATTTTCTTGGATTTCCCTGATCTATTTTTACTTCATAAGCTGCTTCGTCCAGCACCTGCTGATCTTGCTCTTTCTTTGCCTTGGCTTACCAACTTCTAGATCTAAGTAATGGAGAGAACATCTAGTCGACTTCACATGCATAGTAGAGAGAGAGGGGGAAAGAGATTTAGAGAGAATAGAGAACGAGAGGGATGGGTGAGAGAGGGAGAAAGAGAGATAGAGATTGGGAGAGAGTAGAGAGAGAGAAATAGAGAGTGTCATTCAGAGAGAGAGAGAGAGAGAGAGAGAGAGAGAGAGAGGTCGGAAGCGGACATGAAAATGTAGAAGAATAGACTTTAAATTAATTACAAAACTAATTAAAATAATGAGCCCAAGGCTTTTTTTCCCTTCCAAAGGGAGATTCAAAGTGACTTCTGTCAGACCCACTTACATGTATTATTATGGCAACATCAAATTAAGTAAGAAGGGATCAACAAACTAAGCTAAATGTTGTCTCCATATACTGGACTCCAGAAGGACCGCAATATTGCTCTCCCTAGACTTCTCCTAAGTACCGCGATTGTGGTCTCCCTCTACCCCCAGATCTAGATACGTATAGCCTGAAGAATCTAGACCTTAAATTATAAAACATATGGAATATCAATCTCAATTAATATTATCTAGATACGAAGGTGTAGATGCTTACCAACACTAAACCACTGTAACCATCAGTAATGTGCAGTTGTTCACTTTTATTTTGAAGTATTTTCATTTTGTCAGTGCGCTGTATGTATTCACTTTATGGAGCGGGGCAGAAACTGGTTACCGATTCCGATGCACCAGTACAGGTACTTATTCCAGCGGAACATGTCCATCGGACAAGGCTTTGGACATGTTCCTGCTACCAAAGCTGCTTCTAAGGCCATAGCCAAACTGACGCTGGTGGCTGGGGTGGGGCTGTGGCTTCCGAATGAAACTCTCTTGTGTTTTCATAGCCTCGGTCTGACTGCTGAAATAAATAGAAGAGGGTTTCATAAAGAACCCCCAGTCCAACCACAGCCCACCCCAGCCACCAGTGGCTGGCCAAACACGTCTTGGCCAAGGCTAAGCAGTGGACCAGTATCTGTTCTGATGGTTCTCACACACCGAGGTTGGAGCGGTACCTGTACCGATTACTGGAGGGGGAGAGAGAGAGAGAGAGAGAGAGAGAGAGAGAGAGAGAGAGAGAGAGAGAGCTCCCTCTACCTGGGTTTAACGTCACCTAGGTATGGCGACATGTGGCGTTGAAAGAAGACAAAAGCTCAGGATGAAGGCAAGACATGATAGATCCTATGCAAGTTCATTCTATTACTACGAAGCTGGTCCTTTTATGTTATGGGGTTCACTAATTTTGGAGCTTTAAAAGTGAAAATAGATGATAGAGAGGGACAGAAAAGACAAACTTCCCCTTCTACGCTAGGGAGAAGGGGTAAGATTAGGTTTATACATTTAATTTTCTTTTTAGGACGACTGAGGAGGGAGATTGGTGAAAGAAGTGCAGCTGGTAGGACTGTATAGTTAAAACCGGGGGTATTACCCTAATGGTATTCTAATTAAGTATTGTTCCACCATTCCCAATGGTGCGATGACTATAGTAGCTCATACGACCACTACCTACCCAACATACCCATTACTACTACGTCTGCAGGAGTTAACATCCATAATTTTTTTTACCTTGCTACTAATTATTACATTGTTATTATCATTACCATGTTATTACTATTATTACCATTACTGCTACCACCACCACCACTGCTACTATTACTACCATTATTACTACAGTAACGGTGCTATAATTACATGTACCATCATTATTCCTACCACTATAATTCCTTCCATTACCATTACTACGACTCTGGAGTCACACAAGTGTTACTGTTAATATTGCGCCATTGATATGCATACGGTACCCTTGGGTACGTCATAACTACCTTCACACACACACACATAAACACATTCACATACAGCTTGCTGATTGAAAAGACATGCCATATTTAAATTTGCTTAATACACATTTTAATAACCACCATAACCCATTTCTCCTCATCCTAAAGCCAGGTCACATAAATTAATTAAATCAAAGAAGAAAAAAAGAACATGAATGTGATGTAGAAAGGAAATGTAGTTAGCTTTAAAGAAGTGAGAGAATGATGATGATGATGATGATGATGATGATGATGATGATGATGATGATGATGATGATGATGATGATGATGATGATGATGATGATGATGATGATGATGATGATGATGATGATGAT
>RQTK01000142.1:70433-90850 GCA_003991915.1 Elysia chlorotica
GGGGGGGGGGGAGAACTATAGTAAGAGAAAACTGTTCTATCATTAATAATTTATTGGTTTAAATGTAAAGATGATAGGACTAATTCATTTATAATTACTTAATTATATCCACAGTTCGGCCCATAGTCTAAAACTTCCTGGAAAAATAAGGTTTGTCACATGTTGCATTGACGCTGAAGTGAATTATTTATTCAACTACATGTAGTTGTATATACATTACACAATAAATGCATTGAATCAGAAGAATACCTTCTAAATGAAGATTCTAAACCAAGTGGCCTGTTTGTTGTGCAATAACTGGGCACTTTACACAAGACAAAGTGTACAGCCAGCCAGTAGCCGACACAATATTTCCGGACCCCCCCCCCCCCCCCCACACGCGCATTTTCTTCAACACCTTTAGGCCTACTATGTGACACTATTGGAACAGGTGCCGGAACAGGTATTTGTGACCTCGATCCGGCACGGGTACAGGTACATAGATAATTATGTTCCTTTTGCCCCGCTCTAGACTATTTTGGTCTATTTTTGACTATTTTTCGTTTTTCGTTAAAAGTAAAAAACGTGAAGGGATATTTTTTTCTTTGTAAAAACTGGATTTGGACATAATTATACGTTGTTAGCATTGCTGCTGATGCGATAACGATACCGTTTTTTACCCTTATCTCCTTTCTAAATAATATTGCTTTCAAACATTTTAGTCTGAACTGGGTACAAATCTAACTTTCTTCAACTTTGATTTTACCGTATGTATAAAAATGTTATATCGATATAATATTATTTCGATAACTTTTATCATCTAACAACATCCCTTCCTTCAATGGTCGTCGATATCACTTCCTCTTAGCTGTCCACAGTAAAATTGACAGTGTTTTGGGATTCTTTTGCACCAAATTCACTTCCTAGAACGAACCAAAACAATGTAAGTTATGTCTTCAAGTGAAGACTAAAGAGGCTCATGATATGGAATTAACTTCCCTCAGTTTGCTAGATCTAGAACTAATTATAAAGTGTTTTGAACTTTCAAGTTAAGTGCGATATATAACTGTTGGGTTAGATTCTAGTTTATCTAGAATCTAGATCTGATTATAAAACTAAGACAATGCATGTGTTTGGGTAAGGCACCAGTTAATTTGCTTCACTGTGAGGGAAACACAGGCACTGCGCTAGATACCTAAACTGTCTTGGGCAGTAGCACCCTTCAGAATGCAGGGCAGCCGGTGAATGGGCCTCTATTCAACCCTCCTCAATCAATTCACATGAGAAAATTGTGAATGGTTGGATCAATGCGTATATATAGCCTATATACAAGCATTTCAAATATTAACAGATGACATCAATAAATACTTTTGCAGGTTCTTTGAATTCTAGTCATGATGATGGTTTAGTGATGTTTAGATCTAGATCTATAATTGACTCACAGTTTAACTCAGTACTGTGTTGTTTAGGATGAGTCTAGCTACACACTATAGAGGTAGTGTTTGAATTGATATACGCGTAATATAGCATCGTTTTTTTTTTATCTAGCTTATATATAAATGGTTATAAACGCTGACTATTGCAATTATTCTACCAAAGACAGTAGTATACTAGTGAATAATCTTTCTTTAAATTAGAGCTAGTAAATCTAGGAAATACATTACATTAGGAGAGACCTTCATTTTAAAGTATTCGACGGTCTGACCATTTTTTTTTTCTATTTTAACAAAAACACTCAGTATATTTTCTCAAAATTTGTCCAAAAATGTTATGTGCGGTGTGTATATAGCAAACTGAAGAAAAATCCTGTAGGGGCAGAAACACTCAAGTGAGTATCTATAGACACATCCCTGTGTTAACTTGGATACTGTAACTGCTAAAAATGCTAGTAGTAAATCTAGACCTTATTAATATTATTAATGTTGGGTCAATATGAGCATTCGAAAAGATAGCTCAGTCATCAGTACTTTGGATTGACAAGCAGTGCCTGAGGTAGAAATTTGAAATCTTCAGTGTCTTGCCATATATTTACAATCTAAGTTTTTGTCAATGGAATTTGATATTCTAGAGGTAGATTATAAATTGTGAAGTGTTGCTCAGAGAGGGATCGGAAAGACTGGAAACTCTCAACAACTGACCCTCATGACAGAAACACCTGGAGATCTGGTGTGAGATCAGCCATGCGTGCAGCAAGCCAGCTACCTGGAAGGGGGTCCACTGATGTGGATGTTGCCCCAGTACCTGCACGTTAATCAAAATACCGATGATGATGATGATGCTCAACTCCTTCATCATTGACATTTTGAGATTTAAAATCTCCAGATAAGATGAAAAGTTGTGAGGTTGTTTGTCACATGATGGAGAACTTGTGTAAGCTCAGAGGATGAGCATTTTAAAAAGCATTGAAATATATGGCCTATTAGAATTATGTGCATAGATCTTAATCTGAAATATCTTGGCGTAGGGATAAATAACACCCATATATTCCACTCACAACCCTCAGGTAGAAATAATCATGTTTTTTTTTTAAATGGTGCCTTTACTTGCACCTCTTTATATAAACATTTAGATATAATTTTTTTTTTTTTTTAAGTCTGGTTTTAATGCTTTTATCAATCTATAGGAATTTTGTCGTCTGTACATTTTTGTTGTTGTTGGCATTACAGCATGAAACTAATCAAAATTATTACTATCTATTTTTCAATATTTTTACAGAGTTCTGAAGATTGATTTTGTCCCATATGGAATTTTGACTAGAGGAATTCTGTTAAACAGAATAAGGAGGCAATGCCAATGGATTTAGTTAGTGTAAGTGATACCAAGCATCAATTTTGATACTCAAAATTTAAAAATCTTTTTTTATTCAAGCCTTTTGGAGATAAAATTGTTTTTAAGATGCTCTCATATTCCATAATATGTTTTAAATTACTGATTGATAATTATTTTTTGGTAAGGTGCAATAAAGGCGTACTTAGCAATGTGTGTATTGTAACAGTAACTATTATTTTGTGTAAATTATAAATTCTTACTGTTATATATTTTAATATCAGACGCAATCTTGGAAGGCTGGAGATGAAGTTGTAGGCCAGTACGACTTCAGTGGGAGATCGCCATATGATCTTCCGTTTCAGAGAGGAGACATTCTTGTCATTGTCAAGCCCACATCTGTAAGTTAACCAGGCATGCCACTTTTCCAGAAATTTCCATAATTCCGTGCAAATACAATTTGGCTTTGAAGCCTCCAGAAATCTTTCTATCTGACTCCAACCTTGAGCAAACACTTTTTATGAATATTCTGAAGTAACAATGTGCCTTGAAGTTGTGCAAAAAGGTGGTGGAATAGATTTCAAATCATGTGTAATAAGTTGAAATTTTAATTTTTAGCATGTTACAAACAAAAAAAGACAGTGTCCCAGATTGAAGAATTTTTTTCATGAATTTTGGAAAATAGTTTGTCACTATTCGTAACAAAAATTTATATTTGAACAGTTTCAGATTAAAATTTTGATTTTTGAACTGATACCTAATTTTGCGAAACAGTCAAACCCCCTAGTTGTTTTCTTTTAATAAGTCCTTTTTATTATTTTAGGATCCAAATTGGTTCAGAGCTAAGAGTGGCAGTGGAAACGAAGGTATGATTCCTGCAAATTATGTGAAACAAAGGAAACAAGTCACCCTACATGCCATGCCGTGAGTACAAATCTTGGTGTAAAGATAAAGCAGCCATTTGCTGTTTAACTGTTAAATTATCATATTGAAAATTTTTATCTTGGCTATTCAGTGCAATATTTGGTTTGAACTACCAGTATTCGATTTGTATTATCTCATACAATAATAATTTTTTTTAAATCTACTTTTTTGATATTGTGTTTAAAAACTAAGATTGTTTTGTTGACTAAATATCCACAATATGATAAAGTAAAACTGCAAGGAAAAAAAAGCATAAATGTAAAGCTGGATCAATCAGGCACAAGGCAGAATTTGTTGGTCTCTTTTAGTTATTTATGGTGAACTAAGAAGAATCAAATCCACTCGAAGGTGTTGAAAAATATCTTCATACTATTATTAGGATCAGGAATATTTCTTTTGTTTTCATTTCAAAAGGAAACAAGTCAACAAAGGGTAGTATCTCATTCTCTATGTTCAAATGGCTCAAGTTAAAAATTTAAAATTTGTCTCAATTGTCTCTTTTGCCTGTCTGGGTACCTCACATACCTGCATCCACTACACTAGTGAAGAATGAGCATTTATAATGGATCACAGTTTTATCTGTTCATATAGATATAAGAAGTAAATAACACCATTACAAATAACATATATTTTTCTTTAATTTAAATGATTTGAATGTTGTATTTTTTTCCTGATATTATAACATGGAACTTTTCAAGGTTCAGAATACTCTTATCAGGATATTCTTGAAGCAATTTGAATCAGTTGTACCCATGAGTGTGTGGGTATGTTTATGATATCTTTGTTTCATAAGAGACCCTGCGATCATTTTTTTTTGTCTTTTCTAATTTTTCTTGGTTGGATCAAAAGTCTGTATGATTACTTTATTGATATAGTCAGCTGTTCATGTGATTTGAAAATGAAATGTACTATGTTCCTCTTTTTCTTTTATGTGCCTGACACATTTTGACCTCATTCTTGTCCAAAATAGTTGGTATCATGGCAGCATATCGAGAGAAGAAACTGAGTATTTACTAGGCAACCAAGAAGATGGTGTCTTCCTGATCAGGGACAGTATCCATTTTGTGGGTGATCACACACTCTCTGTGAGCTGTGAAGGGAGAATTGATCATTACCGAATTCTCACAGGCCCTGATGGTCTCTTGGCAGTAGATGGGGGAGACTGTTCTTTCCCATCACTGATAGAACTAGTGGAGGTATCTACCAATGGATTCCACCTCATTGCTCATGCTCCTACTAATTTGTTTGACCTACTGTTTGCCTAATTATTCTCCATATGTTAGAAAAGCTTACAATGCAGTTTTACATGCATTTTCTGGAGTTACCAATGTGCTGTTTGAAAAATGACTGTCTTGATTCAATCACATTGGGTGTAAATAATTTAGTCATTCTGCATTTGAAACATTAAAATTTTGGATATTATGCTAGACTCATAGTCTAAATAAGAAACTACTTGCTCAAGAGATAACTTGTCAGCTGTTTTGTTGCTTGAAAGTCTGCTGCCTGATTCGGTTGACCCTGCATGGCTACCTACCACTTAACTGTTGTTGTTTTTCTTGTTGCTTTTTTCTCTTCTACTTGATCATTCTTCTCTTATCACAGTACTTTTTTGTTGCTGTATTTTCTAGGCTCAATACCATGATGAATGCTGATTAACCGCAAAAGAATTTTTTTTTGTGTGATAATAAATGTTGTCGCATATTTCAGGTGGTTAATTCTTATCTCCTTCTCAAGGAATTTAAAGAGTGTTATGTGAATGTTGCAATATTTTATTTCTTTTGTTTTGTCTTTAGATGGTACCATGGTAAAATAAGTCGCATTGATGCTGAACAACTACTCTATCCCCGTGAAGATGGTCTGTTTTTGATTCGAGATAGCAACAACTATGTTGGTGACTACACGCTGTGTGTGAGCTTTGAGGGCAAGGTTGAAAACTATCATATCAAATACTCTGACAATCGACTTTCAATCGATGATGAAGTGTTTTTCCGAAATCTGGATGAACTTGTGCAGGTATTTGGATGGGAAATATGTCCTTTTTTTAAAAAATATTCTTTTCTAGGGCCCTAATATAAACTAAGGCTGATGGAAATGTAGTGTGATTTATAATGAAAAGCTGTTGTATTAATACATTTATAGATTGAAAGAAAGAAATGGAACAGAAGAGAAATATATATCTGTAGAAAATCACTCTATTTTGGTGCTATGAAAATATTGAAATCTCTCACTTTTTAAAGGAATATATTGGTCAAAACATGCTCACAATATTCTTGTTAATAAGCATGGCGCAAGGGTTGTCGTGCAACCCTCTTCTCCTAGAAGAAGAAAAAAAAATACAAAACAATTGTCCTTGAAATATTACATACAGTGGAACACGTTTTAACTGAAATTTTAGGGGGGCGAATTTGAATTTGTGTTTTAACATAGTCAAGATAAAACGGAAAAAAAAGAAACATCCCCTGTTTAAACAAATGTGAAATGAGTTTAGCTAAGAAAGAAGGGGCCTAAAAGTACAATAAAGGGTGTTCATTTTGTGTGTGTGTGTGGGGGGGGGGGGGGTTCATTTTGTTTTTGTCTCCAGTGGGCTAGGCCCAGATGGTTCGCAATGTGTTACTGTATGCCTATTGTTAGCACAGATTATGTAGCGAGAGACTGCATTGCATAAGGGAGAGAAAGTCAGTAATTTCCTTTCAGTTTAGCGATAGTATGCTGGCGGACGATTTTGGTTTACTGCAGGTTTTATAACTGGGAAAAAGAAGGAAAACCTCGATTTCGATTTCTTTTCAGTTTAGACTTCTTTTTTTGGGGGGGGGTTCAACTGTTTTCGGTGTAAGTGTGTCCGAGTTAAGTCACTTAGATGCATGTTTTTTTTTGTTTTTTTCTTGGTCAGTTTTATGACCCTGATATAATCAAACACAAGGAATGCTATCTTGTGGGGGGGGGAAAGCATTAGTTTTATTGTTTTATTACTAAACTGAATTAGTCCTTTTGTGTAGTGTGGTCCTCTTTAACCGTTTTGATGTTTTTTTTAAATTCATTGTTCCCTCATACTAATCTGTGCATCTTGTGTTTGAGTTTAACATATTTTATGATTTTAATAAAGAAAGGGTGTAGTTTATAATCAATCAGTGGTGCATAATCAATCTCTATATTTTAAGAAATCGGAGAAATTTTTTTTATCTTTTAACTCCCGTGTGTGATAGATATCATTCATGTTTGTAATTTTACTTGTCTTCTAGAATAGTTAATACATTTAATTCTGTCCTTTATGTTTGCTTTGTAATTGATAGAGAAAGAAATATTATTATTAAACACAGTAATATGTTAAAATGTTACATACACTTTGTTAATTTAAGAAAAAATGAAATGCACCTTATTTTTTTTTCTTATTTTCAATAGCATTATACATTAGATGAAGATGGTCTCTGCACCAAGCTTATTCAACCAGTCACAAAGAAAGGGGACAACTTTGGGACGGTTAGCATCCAGGACTTCAGAAGTGGTGGCTGGGTTATTAACAAGAGTGACTTACAGCTCTCAGATCTCATTGGAAAAGGAGATTTTGGCGGTAAGTACAATATGAAGGATAGAAAGAAAAAAATGCATATGACCATTTCTAGAGATACTTTTTTTTTTTTACAATACTAGCACTGTTTTAATGTTTGCATTTTCCTGTCGTGGACACATTTTTTATGTGGACCCCTGTTCATTCTCAACGACATGTTGCTTGGTCTAGTTCTAGATCTAGATGAGATTTTGGTCATGTTCCATTTATTAGAACACTATCCGATATAAATATCTGAACTTTAAAACCAATTACACCAATCTGTTTAAGTATGTCTTGTTGCAAACAATGACACAATATGGGGCTTTAGTTTTGAGTTTCATTGATACGTACCCTAAATCTCCCCTTCTTGGAAATCACTCGCATTGTGTAACTTTACTGTATTCAGTGTATTGATGCCATATGATTCACAGGCGATATATTAAGGCTTAGACCAGACCTAGTTCGGACTATGAGGATGAGCAGCCTTTATACATCAGGAATAATACGACTTAAAAAAATGACTGAGCCGTTGCCATTTTGGTCCGGTATAGATTGACAGGGCTAGATTTAGACCCAAGGTGGTATTCTTTTTGTTCCTAAAATTGATGGTATGCAAACTGTGCATGGACAAAACATGTGACGCACATCGGTCAGTGCAAAAATAAGCGAAACAAAATGAAAATGTGCAGTTGTTTACGGTAATGTCTCTCAAGGGTGAAAATCATAATTTAAAAAAAAGCAACAACAAAAAACAACAACATGCGGCTTCAATGCCTGAAGCGGGACAAAACAGCTTTTTTTTTATAACGCCGGCCGGACAAGGTATCAAAAAGTGGGACTGGGATTATTGGCAGCTCTGAAATATTACTTTCAGGCTGACTAAAATGAATAGGTGGGTAGAAAAAAGTGTCTTTTGGCATGCTTCTTTATTACTGTTTACTGCTACAAGAAAGCTTATTAGGGCAGTGGTTTAGGTTTACAAAGGAAACAATTTGATTAGCTGTCATAAATCTGTTCAAGTTATACGGCAAAGTTCAGGGTTGGAAAAAAATTTCACTGTGATCCCTGGAATTTACTCTAGTTTTTACCATTTTTATTTTTATTCCATCTTGTCAAAACTTTTTCCAGTCTTTCAAAAAAAAAATGTTTCTTGATGAAAATCAACAAATCGTCCTGATATCACATTCAATACACAATTTAAGTTTTCCTTTACATTTTTATCAAAGCTTAGGATATCACATTATTTTTGTTTTTGTGTGTATCTCAATGTAGATGTTTACAAAGGAACCTACAAAGGGCAAGCTGTAGCTGCGAAACAATTGAAAGACAGGGATCGGGGTGGACAATCTTTTCTACAAGAAGCATCTGTCATGACGTGAGTAGCTTGCATCTTTTATCTTTTGTGTATTAAGGAAATGCCAATTGTTTTACTTTTTGTTAAATACTTTATACAGTGGAAACATAAAAAAACTTAGTCTCATCACTCAAATTTATCATAAACAGAATTTTCCAAAAGCATAGGTTGTTTTTTTTTCCTCTTTGGCTCTGTTAAAATCTGACTCATATTTCAAAGTATTTATGGATTGACTCTTTTAATTGGGAACTGGCACTACCAATAAGCATTAGAAAATATCTCTCTGTCAAGCAGCGTTCAATGTTTATTCCTGCCCAAGACATGCTTTCAGAAAAAAATTGGGTTAGGAGAAGGTTGTTATAGAAAGATAACAAAAGGAAACTTCTGTAAATTAAATGTTTCAAATAATGTAGCAGTTGCCTACATTTTTCAAACACATTTGTGGTTCAGGTATGCTACCTCCTGTAACTCAAATCCTCTTAATTTAAAGTTTGGATCCATTGCCAAGCAATTTGAATCATTAGGTTTAAACTGTTTTATTTTTTAAAAAATCCCAATATGCTTACTTTATTTCAAAATCTTCTTGATTTAGGACTTGTTGAAAATGTCACAAGAAAAGCATCTTTATAACCATAAAACTATATTTATATGTAAATGAGAAGTTATCTTCCCAACAACTATAAAACTTCTGTGTGTGCTGTGAACCAACAAATTTTACCTTAGTTGTAAGTTGGTGTAAGTGAAAATATACAATGATATTATACAGGGCTGCCACTCTTCTGCAGAAATCTGCAAGTATTTTCCACGGTCATGGTTGTTGCTCAGCTCACATCGAGGTGTATTTTTTCCCCTCCTTTCCACAGTTTATAGTGTCCGTCAGACATCACTAATCGCGGATCTTTCTCAGCGCAAAAAAAGTAATAGCCATGAGAAATGTTCATATCAGAAACGCCCTGACAATAGCAAACATTTTCTCTATTTTGCGATACCTATCGGCATGGGCTGACGCTTACTGACTTCAGAGCTTCTAACCTGTATGCCTTTGCATATTTTCGTATGCTTGTTGTCCTCAAATACGCCGATAGTTTTTCTACCAAAAAATACAACTTTCCAGATAACCCTAATGTTATATTGCACTAAACATATTGACATAATTATTTTTCTACCAATCACGCACCCAATGTAGAGAAGAATTTTAAAAATATCTTGCGCGGCAGAAAATGTAGGAACAATTCAATTATTATATTGATAAGCAATGTTTCTCTTTCGTTTTGTGCACTTTTCATTGTGTTATCGAGATTGGGTTAGTCAACACAATGATATCAATCCACCCCATCGCAGTGTTTTGTTTATCGCTTATACGTCCAAAATTATGATTAATAGTACACATCTCTCTATCTTCACATCTAGTCATCAACCAATTCCATCATTTCCAATCAAGTAATGCTTTGGTGTTCTCTTTTAAACAGGTCTCTTCGACATGATAACCTTGTTAAACTGATTGGTGTTGTCCTGGGTGAGACTATTTTCCTTGTGACAGAATTTGTAGGCAAAGGCAACCTTGTTGAATTTCTAAGATCAAGAGGACGAAATGTCATCACAAAAAAAGACCAAATACACTTTGCCACGTAAGTAGCTAAAACGTTATTTTATACGCTGCTTTAAACCTAGCCTCTTTCCAAAGCATGCAAATAGACAAATTTAAAAATAAACACAAATTTAAAGACATGTTAAGATTCTGTTACAGTTTAATTTTCTAGTATTTTGGTTCTGTTGGTGGAAAAGAGTGTGCATACTTTTTTAATGTTGTATTTTAGTTCTGATTCAAAGGGTAAAAAATAGTTAAGAATTGTGAAAAAAATCACAAGAGAAGCAACACATGGTCTTTTTGGCTTGTTAAAACTGTATTCTTAAAAAAAAAAGGCCTTTGAAATGGTAAAGGATGAAATACTGAGTGATACAGGCCTATAATGTTATCTCTATGCCAAAGTTGTTAAACAAGGGGGCATTCAGCTTCAAATAAGGCAACTCAAAATATGTCTCATGATCAGCTCCCTCCTTTGGGTTGGCGTCAGTATAATGTGGGTGACTAAAACAGAAGCCCTGGTATTTCTCTGTTTCTGTCTGACATTGCATACACAATGTGTCAGGTTTTATTCTTGGGACCTGTTGCCATATAGTATCCTCCTTGGGAATCTAGGAATAGTTAAACTGGGAGAGAGATTTGCTATCCCTGACCAAAGACAGTTTTTGCTATCAATTTTCAATAACATATTGCAATTTTCTCAAATGATTGAGAACTTTTATTCTCCTAAAGAAAGATATTTATCCTTAGAATGTTTGATTGCATCTTTTTCCAGGGATACTTGTGCTGCCATGGACTATTTAGAAAGTAAAAATCTGGTGCATAGAGATTTGGCTGCCAGAAATGTCTTAGTTCATGATGATGGCACTGCCAAGGTATGGATTTCTTTTTTTTTGTTGTTCTTGTTTTTTTTTTTTTAAATGAATAAATAGAAAGATGTCTAGATACTAACCTTTTTACCTTTTTTAACATTGTAATTTTTTGTTTGTTTTTTTGTTTTATCATGCTGTAACTAGCAGTTTTGCAGTGAGAAGAAGTTTTGGAGCTACATGCTCAACTAAGCATCTGAATAATTAGTTCTTTTTAATGCTTGATTGTATGATTTGAAATTCAGAATTTTTTGTATTTTTTACTCCAGGTTTCTGACTTTGGTCTGGCTAAATTTGGTGACTTCAGTCTATCTAGTCAAAAATTTCCAATAAAGTGGACCGCTCCTGAGGCTTTGAGATATAATGTAAGTAAAATATTTGTTTCACGCAAGCAGACCTTCCAACATAAAGGTTTGGGCGTAATTTATTAAGCCAAAATGCAGCAAATTATGCCTTACGGACGGGCGGCCCTTGTCGTATTAGGGTGAATTAAAAATAGTACGATCTATAACTTCAGTGTTGAACAAATAATATAAGAGTATCAATATTATCCAACATGTCGAGGAGAAAGTATCGAGAAGCAATAATCCCTTGACACAATCCATGTCTAAAAATTCCATAAAATCATCTATCTATCTATCGCTGTGCCGTCCCGTCTCCGAGGTGGGCTGTCATTCGGCGCCATCTTTCACGGTCCAAGGCTGCTTCACAGGCTACACTCAGTCGTATCTGGGATGTCTCCTGTATGTTGGCAAGTCACGACTGCCTCTTCCTTCCTCTACCACGCTTCCCTTCAACCTTGCCTTCCACAACTCTTTTCTGGATGCTGCAGTGTCTTCTTATATGGCCATAGTATGCCAGTTTTCTTCTTTGGATTAATTGCAGCAGTTCTAGTTTCTGCATGCCAACTTTATCCAAGACCTCCTTATTTGTCACCTTATCTTTCCAAGAAATTCTGTTCATTCTCCTATACATCCACATTTCCAAGGCATCTATTCTCACTTGTCGTATTAGGGTGAATTAAAAATAGTACGATCTATAACTTCAGTGTTGAACAAATAATATAAGAGTATCAATATTATCCAACATGTCGAGGAGAAAGCTCTTGGATGTTAAGAAATCATCAAAGGCAAATAAACACATATGTCGACGAAATTGCTCTTTTTAATTTTGAATTAAAAAGATGTTAGAATTGAAATATCAAAATTTTTGAAAATATGTTAATATCAACATGCTCTGATCTTTTTATTTCTTGATTTTATTAAATTAACTTTTAACTTTATTTAAAGACAAAATGACATTGATTTTTAAAAAGTTTTAGAATTCAAGTGGATATTGCAAGTTGTCTAACTTTCTTCTCTGCCTTTTTTGTTTGTTTGTTTTTTGTGTTTTGTTTTATCTTTTATTTTTGGCATTTCATCTACGATACATCTATGGTCTAAGTGTACTAGATTAGTAAAAAATGAACAGTTCTTCTTTTTTAATTTCTTTTTCAGAATTTTACAAACAAGTCTGATATGTGGAGCTTTGGTATATTGCTGTGGGAAATATACTCTTTTGGAAGGGTGCCTTACCCAAGAATAGTAAGCAAACATATCCACATTATAAGCATTGTAATATTGTGATAGTGACATGATCGGGATAAAGTGTTCTGGAGCACAAAAAAATTGTTCCTACTCAAATTTAAAAAAAAAAACAGTTTATGTTTAAAAAAAATATAATAAATCTTATTTTATTGTTGGGCCCAGGAAGGGAGGGGGTACATATTTATAAATATGATTCAAGCTGTAAAAAAAATATTTTTCATTATTGAAATCAATAATTTAAAAGGATCAATATCTGAATGAATATGGGCGAACTGGTTCAAGGGGTAGAGCGTTGGTCTCCTAATTTGAAGGTCGGTGGTTCAAACCGCACAATCCTTCAAAAATGTAATTGTTCTATTTTATCCCCTACTGGCTGGATCGGTGTCAGTAAAATTTGACTCCACCCCTTGTCTCATGTGTGACAGCACATGAAATTATCAGAATTCAAACTTGGGTCCCATCTACAATATAGTGATGATGTTGGACATTAAACAGCTAACTCAAATCATTTGAATGCAGTTTTATTGGTTTCATGAAGGATTTGTTTATTCATCACATTTATAAAGAAAATTTAAAAGGTTTTTTTTTAATGCCCTGTAAATTGATTGATTTTATTTTGCTTCAGATATTGATTAGTAAATTTAAAAGGTTGTAAGCTGGTTTAAATGTTTACTGAGTGAATCAACTGTTATCCAACAATACAATCATTTTCAATTGCAGCCTCTTGCAGATGTAGTGATGCATCTTGAGAAAGGCTACAGAATGGAAGCCCCCGAGGGGTGCCCACAAGAGATTTATGCTATTATGAAGCATGCCTGGGAGATAAGACCAGAGGACAGGCCCACCTTCAACCAAGTGCTGAAAAAGCTGAATAACCTCAGATCCATCACTGTATGAGATATGTTCTCACGTTCATTCATAGTGTATAAGTATCATCTGCCTGTTTTCCCCACAAATCCATTTGTTCACATCACCTTACAGTTTAAGCAAAGGTAATATGTATATTGCAAGAGCATTTGTGAACTCTCACTGGTTGTTATGGACACAAAGCAATGTTATCTCATAAAGATTGTACAACTTGCAAGACTTTATTTTGAATGGCTTATATAAGTTTTCAAATTAGAATTTAGGTGCTGTATTGGATTCTGCATGGGCTTTTCTTCGCGAGTTTCTTTTTTTTTTTTTATTTGGTTGTGCTTTTCAGAAGTATAATGTATTTTGAAAGGAGCATGTTCTGGATTTTGTAACTTCTGTCAAAAAGGTTTAATATTTATTTTTCAAAAAATGAACCAAAATTATTTAATTCAAAATTGGCATACCATTATAATTGATTTAACTTAGTTGTTTGCTTTTATTCTGGTTTGGATGAAATGCCTAGCTCAGCGTGTTTACTTAAACCATCAATAAGCATGTGTTTCGTTATCTCTTTAATTTGTGATTTATCTCATACATTCATCATTCACCTTTCCTTCCTTTTTCTTGTTCTCCTCCTTCTTTTCCTTGTCCTCCTCCTACTAGTCCCTTGCCTCTTTGGTGTATTTTAATACAAATGTGTAATAATTTAATTGTATGACCTGCTGCTTTTATGATATCAGCCAAGACAGTCAGCTTCTCTAATTTAAAATAATGTTTCATGGTGGAGGAGCATTGTCCAATTTCATCAATATCTTTGCAGGAGGTGTAAAGAATTTTATACTGCAGTTTTTGGCATAATTTGAATTCAATTTCTTTAGATTGTAATAGTATCAATGATAAAGTGTCATACACCCTATGCTTTTTGCACTAAAATATCAGCAGCAAAAAGTATAGATCTTTCTAGTTTGGAAGTATTAATTGTCACACTTGTCGAACTAAAAAAAATCTATGTGTTTTATTCCATGTGAAGGATTTTGGACTCCCTAGTTGCTTTCAATTTAATTTTTTGCTTGCTTAATTTACGTTTGCACTTTTTTTCTTTTTTTTTTCTTTTCACAGAATAATTTGGAAACTAAAAAAAAAAAAAAATGTAGCTCAGTTAACATTGTACAATGTTAAATAGGATTCTTCATACATTTTTGAGCATTTTTTGGCTTTTTTTTTTTGTGCAGTCTCTATTTGTTTAGATAAATTGCAGGTTTGCATGCAACATCTTATGACAGAGAGTGTAATAGGATTCATCGTCTCCACCATAAGTTGTGCCTTAAATGGATGGGCAATTATTTGGGGATATAATATTTGTACCTG
Organism: Elysia chlorotica; assembly: GCA_003991915.1. Taxonomy (NCBI): domain Eukaryota; kingdom Metazoa; phylum Mollusca; class Gastropoda; family Plakobranchidae; genus Elysia; species Elysia chlorotica. Next base: position 85,267 of record RQTK01000142.1, read on the forward strand.
AATCCAACATGAAACATAACAATTTTGTAATAATTCTTTTTTTAGATAGAGATTTTAGAATATTTGGGTTGTCTTGTATATTATACTTGCTAAGCAGGTCTTGCAAGTCAATAAACAGATTTTGAAAATCTATATGAAACCTCAAACCTGTAGTCCCTCATTAAAAAAAGTCTTAATTTTTACCATTGACAAGGAGAATATCAATATGTTTCATATAATTATGTGTGAAACAAACAAAGTAATATTATTTTCATATATCTTTATTATTTCTAAATTCTTTTTAACACAGATGTGGTCATGCAATGATTATCTTAAAATAAATTAAAATAATATGTCTTCACGTATATATACGCATGTATGCCTTAGGTTACCAAGCCATGAGTATGTAACCCCTATCCTAAAGGAACGGAATGTTACAGCTTACAATTTAAGCTATTTATAAAACTAAAAGATAACAAGTGAATTAAATCTTTATCTATCTTTGGCGATAGTAATTGGCATCCTTCCATCTCATGAAACAATGACCCTGGGAAATTTTGGTCTTATCTGTGCAGTTGAGAGCAGCAACGGGTGTGATTCAGCAGCCCTATCCTCTTCGGCAGTTTCAACTGTATATTGACTGCGGATTTTGTGCCTCTCTTTCCTTTCTCCTCTCCTCATCTCTCTTGACTCCCTCCCTCACTGCATATCTCCAGCCACTGCAGTCATCAACGAACGATTTCCAGGTGATAGAACTGATATTTGTCAATTTCATGTCCCGCTGTAGACAAGCCTGATGGACGGAATGTTTGTTGACATTCAGAAGTCAGTTCGCAGTATATATATTTGTGTGTGCTCCATCGTCCATCCTGTGTACGTGACAGGGCCATGGCAAACGTCTCTGGCAGAGCATAAATGAAGATGCATGCCAATGTAGTTACACGTAGTTTCATCTAGCACCTCAGTTTTAGTGATTCTGTCCTTCCACTTCATGTGAGGCAGGATTTATGGTAAATCCCACTGTTTCTGTGTGGCAAGACAAGATAGCATCTCGTATGTTGATCCTCATTCTCTTGCTCAGTGATACAAAAAGAAAAACAAAACCTGCTAATCATTTGATGCTTTATTTTTTATTTAAATATTCTCTTCCCTTTAGAACGGATCACTCTAGGTTCTTTACCTGCAAAGAATTCTATTAAAGTATGAATTGCACTTATTTCGCCATAGAAATATGTTTTAAATGCACTTTAAGAAATCATCCTGTTAATGATTTTGTATTCTCATTTAAAATATTTGCATCAGTTTCTTTTATCATTCATGTTTTTACAAAGTGTGCCTTAAACAGATGTAAGTTCACACAGTTTTTAAAAACTTAGGAAGCAGTAGTTTTGTGAGATCAATGCATACTTTCCAACTAATGGATGAAGTGAGCCTTATCATAAAACTTAGCATTTGACATGTGGCTACACATGTACAAAAGTTACGTGAAGTGCTTGGAACATGTAAAAACTTCCCAAACAATATGCAAGATGCAAAGGCAAAATTTGTTTATCGCCTTGCCTTGTCCATGGCAAAGGCTGAGTTTCGTGAAATATACAGCTTGCAAATAAAGGAAACCTGTTCCTTGTCTTAGAGATAATGTGTAGAACAATAATTATGAAAACCTGTTAAAAGCAGCTGTGTATTTCATACTTTACATTAAAAAAATGATCTGCGAAGAGTACATTTTTAGTTTATTTTCCAAATAATACTTACCTTGTTATGTAATTTATATTACCTGGTTCTGCTTTGAAGATTTGTATATTTTATTTGTTAATATTATTTGTACCAATTCTTTGAGATTTGTCCAATAATATGGATGTATCGTTTTAGATCTTAACTGTCATTTCACATAGTTTTTTTAACAATTTTTTTAAAACTATTTGTTTGTTGTTTTTTTTCAATTAAAAAAAAAATTCCTATTAAAATATTTTGCACTACCTTTTTTTTTTTAATTGTGGCAATTTTCAGAAACAGGTCTTAATTTATTCCATTTATCACTTACTTTAAATTTAAATTTTTTTTTTTTTAATTCTAGATTTTTTAAAATCTTGTGAAATGCAATTTTTTGATTGTATATATTATATATTGGCAATCTTCAGTTTTGTAATTATAGTATATGTTGAAAAGGAGAGCTTATTCTTCAAATGTTTTCTATTTTTTCTACGTAAACCTACCCTCTCCTACCCTTTGTTTTTGCTTATGAAAAATTTGTTGAAAACCAATATAAATACAAAATTTGTATTTAATATTGGAAAGCCTTTTATATTGTGATGAACATTATTATGCTTTGCTTTTAGTTTGCAGTCTTTTTGTCCTTTTTTATGTGGAATGGCAATATTCACTTATTTTAACAGCAAAGGAGTCAATGAATTGCAAAAATTAATGCTGACAATATATGGCATCACATCTTTAGAAAGACTTTTTACAAGTGATGTTGAGAATATTGGGGTTCAACAACAGAGACATTTTTTAAAATCTCGTTGACGATTGTAAATTTATTTTGGAGGTTTCAAACTACACAGAGCCATATTATTGACTTTCAGTGATGTAATCAAATGTGTGATATTCATATAAACTGGCATACAGGATTGTTGACACAAACAGATCATATCATAACTCCCAGATGTTGGATTTTTTTCTTTCATTATCAATGCTGCTTATCATTCATTGATTTTCTTCTTTGCAGCTTAGCTGAGAGTTAAATATTATTACTATAAACTCATGTGTGTGAAGAATATTTTGATGCTCTTTCTTTCAGAATATGTTTTTTTTTTTTTTCTTTCCAGTTTTATTTTCAATATGTAGTCTAAGCAAATTCTCAAATAATAATGATACAGACCACAAAATTCTCCATGTATGTGATTCTACTATACATTTTCTGAATCGAAGCATTCATGATATCTGAGTTGTGACACATCTATTTGTATCTATCTTAATACTATCTGTATACAATATAATTATATATGCCAATGTAGTACAATAACATACTATAGCTTGGTTGATGATCACATATATACTGTTTTCTTTATTTTTATGAACGAAATTCAAACACATAGAAGAGTGATCACCTTTGGATTTGTTTGTCAGGAGATATTAAGTTTTCTCATCTGTTCATGCTAACTGAGTGAACCTAAAAGGTTTGCTAAATATTGTCTGATAAAACTTTCAGTTGATTAAAAATGATTATCATTTTCTGTAGAGCATGTTGTAGTTTAACACAAAATGATATGCATGTTTTATGTAAAGGTAGAGTTAATCTATGTACATGTATGCAATTAGTAGAACAAGTAGTGATTTCATTATCTGTTTCTTGAATTTTAAATATAATCTTCCTACCTGGCTTGGATGGTTTACAAGATGACAGTTGTATGTGATTAATATAAGCTTTCTCCATGGATGATCATTTTTACTTAATATTTACATTTTGGTATTTTCTGAAGGTTGGACTTTTTGCATTAATATTTGGCAAATAATGATTTTGAAAAGGAATGTTGAAGTGAGTGGTTTGATATTTTTAAGAAGGGAACGAAAAAAACGTGCTTACCTTTTCTTAGATGTGCAATATAAGTGGTTGGATAAATTCAGAGTCGTAAGACTTTTTTTTACTGAAAATATCACAGAAATCTACTTTTGCACTGTATTTTGATATGCTTTTATCATGTCATGTAAAGAAAATGTCTTTTGAGTTAGTATTCCAGTTAGAGGGAAATATGCACTATTTGTACTATGTCAACAAGAAACAATAGCTGCTTTTACAGGGCATTGATAGTTGTTTTTTAAAAAGAACGGTCAATGTGGTGACTTAAGTATCTACAATTGGAAGCAAAATAAGTTTCAGTTTCCTCCCAAAAATCTCTTTGATCACATCTTTTCTCTTTTTTACGCATACAATAGACATGTAACAGTAAGTCACAGCCACCAGCTGGTATTTTGCTTTTTTTTTTAAAGTATGGCACTGAATTTACTGTAAATTCATATATGAAGATTTTGAGCGGCAAGAATATGTTGTGTCTATTTTACATTATGGTGAATAATTGTACAGCACAAGCAGCTTTCAGGGGATGGGGGTTCAACTCGCCAATTGCACATGCTGAAATGGAGGAAATAAATGTTGATTACATCCGAAACTTAAAACATACTTATTTTACTATGCTGTAATCAACTAACATCATGTATAATTTTCCAATGTATTATAACCTGCTCAACACTTGTCTCAAGCTAATTCTTAGAGAGATGCACTTTTGTACTTACTTCTTATAAACACCATGCTCATCGTTTGATGCTGGAAACTCATACATAGGACTTGCTCTATATTCATTCATTTATGCATTCTGTGTACAGTATTATTCAAATGCATACATAAGATCTGTTTGTGCCGATTGACATGAATACAGATTTAGCTTATAATCATTTGTAGACTTTCATTTTTTGTGTGTGTGTTGTTCCTGAATGTGCAGTGTGAATAATATGTGTACATGTATAACTAAATCAATGTCTTTTGAAAAATTAAGAACATGTATCTAAAAATGGTTTTGAGATAAAGTACAATTTTATCAACTTATACTTTTTCCACTTGACTCTGAACTGGGATCTCTAAACCCTATGATTCATAAGTACGTTTATTACTCGACCAATTAACATTTGAAATTAGTTTAAATTTGTAATATTTGAAACCCTAGCATTTGGACTAATTGCTGCCAACTGTTAAAACACAACTCTCCACTACAATTGTACTCAAGCTCATCCTGATAAATTCAGTGCCTGTTAGGTCCATCTCTAATGCATAAACTTCAAAGGTTAGGCTGCTATACAAATTATGTGTGTCTCCTCTATGCAAGATGCAGTTCCTGCTGCAACTAGCATGTAAATTTGTACAGATTCAACATCTACAGTCAGCGCATGGGTGTAAAAGCAGGACGGTATCTGACTCATGAGCCTGGATACTAGCTGCTTGCAAATTGAAGTCAATTAAAGAATTTTTAAAAATGTAGATACATTGCGCCTCTGGTCCTCCTTCTCTTCCTCCTATTCATCTTCCTGGTCCCCCCTGCTCCTCCTATTCATCTTCCTGGTCCCCCCTGCTCCTCCTACTCATCTTCCTGGTCCTCCTTCTCTTCCTCCTATTCATCTTCCTGGTCCTCCTATTCAACTTCCTGGTCCCCCCCTCCTCCTCCTCTGCTCCTCCTATTCACCCCCCTGCTCCTCCTAGTCCTATATAACTTCCTCGTCCCCCCTCCTCCTCCTTTTCATCCCCCTACTCATCTTCCTGGTCCCCCCTCTTCCTCCTTTTCATCCCCCTGCTCCTCCTACTCATCTTCCTGGTCCTTCTCGTATTCATCATCCTGGTCCCCCCTCTTCCTCCTCCTATTCACCCCCTGCTCTTCCTACTCATCTTCATGGTCCTTCTCCTACTCATCTTTCTGGTCCTCCTACTCGTCTTCCTGGTCCCACCTCTTCCTCCTTTTCATCCCCCTGCTCCTCCTACCTCATCTTCCTGGTCCTTCTTCTATTCATCTTCCTGGTCCCCCCTCTTCCTCCTCCTATTCACCCCCTGCTCCTCGGT
>RQTK01000142.1:98479-134044 GCA_003991915.1 Elysia chlorotica
GGGGGGGGGAGGGTAAGAGGAGAAGGAACTTAAATTTGTGGAAAGAGAGAAAAAGAGATAGAAAGAAGAAAAGAAAGATCAAATTTAAAATATGGTGAAAGAGGATAGAGAGAGAAAGAGAGAAAGAGATAAGAAGAAGAAGAAGAAGAAGAAGAAGGTTGAAATTAAATTGTGGAGAGATAGGAAGAGAGAAAGAAAGAGAGAAAAACAAAAATGGTCGAATCAAACTAAGTAATGAGTGGTGAGAGAGAGAGAGAGAGAGAGAGAGAGAGAGAGAGAGAGAGACCTTGCGCAGGTTTAGGTAGACAATAGTATAACAAGATCTAGATCTGCTAGATTGGAAATAAATTTCTTTTCAAGTTTGAATGAAAAAGATTTTTTTTTTTTTAGTTCAACTACTACCGGTTTCTAGTATATCAACTCAAATCGGATCTAACAATGGAATTTGAGTGACAATGAGATGACATGGTACATGATGTCTAATAAGTTCAGTGCATAGGGAATTCCCGACTGAACTGGCAGAGTGTGACGTCATCGGCTTTGATGAGTCCAGCCAAGAAACCTTCAGAGTTAGATCTAGGATAATAACTTATCAAACCCTGCATGTTCAATTTAAACTTGGAATTGATAAACTTATTGGTTCTATGACTGTGGAGAGTTTCTATCATAGCAGAGACTATTTTTAATTTCAGGTACAAGATTCACATTGGGGCACATCAAACAGTAAAGAAAAAGGGAGCAAAAAATGTTATCGCCCTATAACTTTTTTAAGAAAAAAAAACAAACAATGAGCAAAAACATTTGACACAAAAGTTTACCTGAACCCAAGTATTGACTTTTCCCAAATTGACCATCTCATTGGCCCAAGTATCTATCACAATTCTTATATCTGCAACTTCCATAAGGGGCAGAGTGAGGTCAGACCAGGGATGAAAGCAGATCACTCTACAGTTGCCATGGGCTGGGGCAGCTTGAAACAATGGGTCATCACTTTTGGCTGCAAATTTTTTTTTAAAAAGGGGACATGTGTTGTCATTATGTACGTTCAAGCACCCACCACCTTCTCTAAAAAAATTGTTTTTATTTATAAGCAAGATTGTACCACTCAAATATAAGACTTTAAAGTTGTCAGGAAAAAGTAAAAAAATCAGTGTTTCCAGTGCAATTACTGATTTAGCAGTTTGACTTTACAGCTGATTTGTTAGCTGCATCAAATAGGCATTTTGAAACAGAACAATCTTGCTTAAAGGTTAATATAGACATTATAACTTGAGTAAACCTAAGTGTATTAAATATTTGAGACTTGATTTTTAAAGGGCTATACTGGAACTGATATTTGTTTCCAAACCGACGTGACACACTGTCCAGGAAACTGTCACACTTAAGACACACCCCACCCACCCCCTTTCACATATTCAGCCTGCCTTTCACTGCCTCCTTGTTATGTGTTTTGTTTAATTGCCTGTACTACTTACTATTATAACGTATATCTTCAAGGAAAGATTCCAAATGTTCAAATTTTTCCAACATGCTCCTTTCTCGAGTGCTTCTATCTTCACGGGGGGCAGTTAGAGCTTCCATATGCCTGAAGCAGTACATTTTTTTACTTTTATCTTTTATTAGTAGCCTTAGAGATATTCATTTTAAAAAATATTCTGACAACTTTTCCAAATTCACAGAAAGAAATGAAATTGAACTTACGAGGGTCTGGTCCTCCAGGTAACAAAGCAGGAAAATCATTGTCAAAAATGAATGTATTCTTGTAATCAGGGTTGACCTGATAAAAAATAATTATATAACTGCCAACATTGTGGAAGTTTTACATATAAAATTATGAACATTCTAACAACAAAATCTTTTGTCAAAATATATAATGGACTAAAACTTTTTAAAAATTAAGAAAAGTTTAATAGGAATCGTACACTGGACTAAGAGATGTGTGGTTCAAATCTCAGTTGGCGTATCCGTCTATGATTATTCTAGAAAACTATAGAATATAAAACTAATTAAAGGTGTCATTAAGAAAAGATACTATAACTTGGACCATTTGATTTTTATTTTCTACCTTACAATTAGGAAAGTATGCAAGTAAAATGGCTCTATTGGTCTTCAAACAACAAATTATCATAAAAGTGATGCAAGATCAGAGAAATTATTTCTCTGATATCCATTTGTCTTGTAGATTCAAAACACAAGTGAGTCGACATGGTGTGCTAGAGATAGACTAATCCCCTTCTTTTACTTTCAGTATGATAATCATTAATGTACAGCTAGCACCATTTTGTTCACAAGAGAGGGAATCCAAACATTGAGGAGTTGGTTGGACCTGGCCATTAGTGCTACCCATCAATTGTTCTCTTTTGTCAGCTCTTTTTATGTCATTCACTCATTTCGAGTGGTTTACATCTCTAGGGGTGAGCTATTTACAAATTTTATTCTTGCATTCTTACAAGTGATTGGGAAAAACTGGTGCTCAGTCAATTAATGCTATGGACTGATGAGCAGAAAGCCTGTGGTCAAAGTCTCAGCAGGTGTCCCCTGCTTCATATTGGATTCTTTGGGGAAAGTGGGAAACGTAAAGCCACAAAAGATTTCTTTCTCTAACAATCGGTCTCTCAAAAACCTGTTTTTCTTGTCTCCCAAAGGGCAGGTTCTTAGGCAAAGACCACTGTGATGAAAATGATTACCTGTCCACTTGGGCGAGTCACACCAGGACACAAAGGATTTTTTGGGTCATGTCGAGGGACGTCTTCCACAGCTTTTTTCTCCACCTGGCCTTGCCATGGTCGTTTTGCTCGGTGAGGTGAAACAACCACCCAGTCATCTCTCAACGGGTTGTACCGCAGATGGGGGTGTTCTTCATGACAAATCAAGTGTTTCATAAGTATATCAAACTATGTAAATCACAGCTACATCTAGCTAACTCTTACATAACTAATCCACGAAATGTTAAAGCATTTGATATATAAGGATTGTTAGTAAACTAAATAATGGAACATTAGGCAAAAAGACGCAAAAAAGTGTTTACAAAAACTGTTTCGACTGAAGGATCTTTATAAATATAAATGGTAAAAACAAATATGAAAGCATACATTTTGTATTAAAGTCATATAATAACTATTAAAGCTATTTCATTCATTTTTTTATAACATCAAGTAACTTAAAAAATAGCATAATATTATAGATTTTTTACATGATAAAAAAAAAACTGATCAAGATTTACTTCCATTTATCCATTCAATGCAGGATAAGCTATCAAGTTCTAGAATGGGTCCTATGTATGCAGAAAGGATAAAAACCCTATTCTGAGAGTGAGACCCTGGGATGACCCTCTATTATGAACTGGGTATGATAACTATTGATAGTATAGTTAAAGCAATTAAGCTATCTAACTTAAATTAATTGACGATTAAAAGTTTTTGTTTAAACTCAATCAGCTTTGAGATGTATTTTTCTCAAATACTTCTTTTCTTTGTAAAACGAACATTTTTTTAAATAGAATTTAAAGAAAAACAAAACAAAAAACATGCATTATTTTTTTTATTCACTTGTAACACACAAATTGAAAATCTTTTTTTTTTAAAGATGTGTAATGGGAAAACTCATGACTGCTTTAGATAAATTCAACTTAGGCCCTAACTGGAGGGCACAATGCAAGTTAATTCAATATATGCCTTAATGGAATTAAACCATTTTTCATCTAGGAGGCAATCTGGCAAAAGTTGTAGAGAGTTCCCAATTAGGAACTCTCTGGTTTGGAACCCACAATCAGGTAAATTTATTTGTCCAATTTCACCCCCTTCTAGTTCAAGAAGTTATGTCAGTGTTTGTATAATGCAATCAGCTGAGACAGGAGCCCTGGAATCTCTGCACTGTCACCGTTTGCCAGCATGTAAGATTGTCAGATGTCTTGGAACCTTTTCATGATATAGCCTGACTGCAGACAGTGGACTGACACTAACCAAGAAACAATTTTTCTTAAGTTCTTTTCAAAAGGCAAAACAAACAATGCACACTGTGCACAATTTATTTCAAAACCTGAAAGTCAGAATTTCAATTAAGATCTTTAAGTATTAGCAGACTATTCACAGATGCTTTATTACCTGAAGCACTGAATTTTTCCATTTTAACAAGGGCCTTTACTTCACAAACCTTGAAAGGGATGCCTGAGGAAAACATGTATGTATATATATTCAAATAGTCAGACAAAAGCCACTTAGAAAATATTGGAAGAAATATAATAATGTAAAGACAAGATAAAGATCAATTTTCGAGAAGGAGGTCCCTATTTTTAAGTTATACACCTAAAAAGCGATGATACATGTCATTTTACACTTAGTCCAACTACTAAAATAATGTTGATCTATGAGAAAAGATCTTGACGAGTTATAAAAAGGGCTCTTTCACCTCCTGGGATCATAAAAGAAGAAAAGAAGGGGGAGAAGGCTGCACTGTAGTCCCAAGGGTAATAGGTGCAGATTTTAACTGGAGGGTTGGGAGTTTAAACCCCACACTGCACGCCACCCTTATTCCTTAAAGGTTATGTCAGGGTAGTAATATTACCAAGCTCCTGGTATCTTACTCTGAGGTTCATTTAAACATACATGAGACCTAGGAAACATAGAACCTAATATGCGTAGGCCCTATAGATTTACCGCCATATGCCTATTCATGGGCGATTTTGTGTCCCTGCATTTTAAATCAACTAAAAAAATTGATATTTACTGTCTCTTTCTTAGAACTATAAGAACTATAATTTCTATTTTGCCTCTGGACTTTCCTTCTTCTTCTCTCTTTCTCTCGCTCTCCCTCCCTCTCCATCATCTCTATCTCTCCAATTTTTTTTTATTGTTTTATAACTTTAACTTTCTCTATGAACCTCAGGTGCTTCTTCATCTCTGTCTCATATCTAGTCACATAGCAGAATATGGAAAGCAGAGATACAACATTATAGTTTCAAAATTAGATTGAGAAGGAAAACACAGCCTAAAGCTGAATCAATGAATGATTGTTCTGGAATGTACATACTAATGTTTCCAATATGAATGGTTTCTTAATTTGATGGAAAATATTTCAAAGGCCTAAAAGGAACAGTAAACACAAAGCTGTAATAATGAAATCCAAAAGAAGAATCATGAGTGTAAAAACCCCAATGGATCAAATTCCCTTTTATGGGGGGAACAAGAATGCATGCTATACTTTTAGTGCCAATGTTTGTACACTATTCAAATGAAAGAGCTTTGTCAAGCTCTAATTTAAGAAAACACCAGTCAAACTCGCATATTTACACTTTTTTGTGACTTCTTGCAACGTGAAAGACTTGGAATAAAGTGGAATCTAGGGCCGTCGAATAAAATGTCTTCACTTACAGTTCTGTAAAGCAGTCACTGCGCAAAAGCAACAACTTCTAAAAAATGTTTGAAACCACTGCAAACACTTCTTAAATAATTTGGGCGGTTAGAAGAATAACTCTTTCATTAAGGAAGAATAAACCTGTTATTTCAAATCATGCACATTTCTAGTCTGCGAAAATAAAATTATAAGCTGATGATGAGAAGGAGACATTTTAAAAGCTCAAGGTAAAAATTAATATTGATTTAGATTTGGATCTAACAGTTTCATCTAGATTAGATCTAGGACATGTTTTATATTTTACAAGATCAACCCATATCAATTTTATTTGGACCAGTGTGCAAAAAGAGTGGAAAAATAGTTGTTTTTATTTAGATATTAATGATTTTTACTAAAATCATGATCAGTCTCAGACTCTTACTATTTTCAGGAGGGTTACTTCCTTCAAAATACAAAGAGACTTTTAAAAAATTGAGATTGGTGACCTCCAGAACTTTTTAAAACATTTGACTGTGTTCTGAACATCAGAATAGGTCTGGAATCTTCATTATAATTTAGTCTATAAAAATGAAGCATTGACAGCAACTTGTCCTTCTCCTCCCTCTCTTCTTAAGTTTTGTGAATTCCCTTTTGACACGTTTTATAATGAGTGCGCACCTAATGAAACAATAGATTTGTTTTTCTATATAGATCTAGATCTCTATTTCTGCAATAGATCTATATATCTAGATCTAGATCTAGATCTAGACTAGATCTTGTTTTATATCCACAGACTACAACTTACAAACTGGTTTTACCCGTGGCACATTGAAGCCTGATTTTTTTTCTTCACGTCTAAAATCTAGATTCTAGCTCTAGAGAATCTAGATATTTAAGAATAGCGACAATGAATATCCTCACATGAAGTGACCTTAACGTTCACAAATTGATATTATCTTAACGTCTCTAGAGAGTAGACTATTCTTCGTCCTTACCGAATCCTTCTAATCTAATCTAGATTCTAGTCTAACACCAAGCTGAGAACGTGTCTGCTATGAGACTATACCTATTCTAAGCGTACCTTTTAAATCTTGATAAGCCCAATGAATCTAGATTTCTAGACCTCTCAGACCTAGATCTAGATTTTTCTTTTTAACACCGGTAAGCTTTATGTGGAGCGTAACCTTTGATATGATTTGGCCTAGACCTAGGTCTCTCGGCAATGACAAGATCTAGGGCAGAATCATTGAACTAGGTGATCATGTGGCCTACTATCACGTGATCAAAATTTTACAACTAATTTTTACAACTACTCTGCCAAAGCAACAACATGTAAGCCTAGGCTATAGCTTATCAAGGTAAGGTGTATTAAACTGAACATACGTCTTTCAAAATGTGGAGAAAAATTAAACCGGGGCATGCTCAGTTTTGAAATATAAAAAGTGTATAATTATCAATTTATCATACTTATTTTGTAAAGGAAACCTAGTCAATCCCACTCAATCAGTAGGCCCCTATAGGCTACATGTGATATATATTGTTTTAGACTAGTTTTAAAACTATAGAATAGCGTTCTATTATTTGATGTGATTATTTTCCCCCATGTCAAACTAAAATTGCCTTTCATAATAAAACACAGAGGCCTATATTACGTTTAATTATACGCACTTAAAGTAGGTAAGTTCCTTTTGTGTGTTGTTCAGATATAATTGGCGTTCAGCTAACCAAAGGGAATTCGATAAAAGGGATGGATTTTAGACAAAATCCTTCCAACTAATAACTGATTAATATCACCCCAATGTTAACCCTGTACGCATAGGGACAACTTGCAACTTTCAAATTTATTGGGTCATTTTACAACACTTAAAATCTGATGCAGATGGCTGTAGGTTGGATTCAATTCCTTATTCATAAAATAGTCATTAGTTTCACTCAAGTGAATTTGTTGCACAAATACTTTGTTGAGCTTTCATGGAAGTTTTATGGAGTCTGATAGAAATAGAGATGTGTAAGAATATAAGAGAATGGTGAAATGGAGACCATACTGTAACGTCGCGATCTGCATCAAACAGGTTTGGCAGAAAAAATATCTACAATTTCAAAATATAAATGAACCTTTCCCTGAATAATAATTTTATACTTGTCTCCGCAAAGTAGTTTCCCGAAATTGTACTGAATATGATCGAGAGAGAGAGAGAGAGGGAGAGTGAGAGAGAGAGATAGCGAGGGAGAGAGAGAGAGAGAGAGAGAGAGAGAGAGAAAGAGAAGAGAGAGAGAGAGAGAGAGAGAGAGAGAGAGAAGGGGGGGGGGAGAGAAAACACAGTTCTCACATGATTATGAAACAAAAGCGTAAAACTAAAAGAATGGCATTACATTTGATTACATGTAGGCCATACCACTGGCTACCAGTAGCCTACCACACTATATTACTATTAGCAACTTAAAATGTATAGTTTAACATGCAGACAATATTCAGATATATTTTGTTAAAAACGTAAGGCATCTGAAAAGTCAAAACCAGCATTATACATGTGCCAAATTATAAAAGTAAACAGGCTTTATCAAGGTTGAAGCTGATATCATTCGCATTTGCCTTCCCAGTGAAACCTAGAAGCTCTCTCGTTTTCCGGGTTAAATTAATAATTTACCTGGCGCCTGGAGGTGAATGCTTGGTGGTTTTGACCCAAAAAAACAACAGACCAGAAGAAAGGTTTATAATGGGTCACCCGGATTTCCAAGTTCTAGGTGTTTACAAGTAGATTACGTTTATCTTTATGATGACACAGTGAAAAAATGGCTCTTTGTTTTCATGGTGGTATGTTACTTGGGTTATTGGTTCCCACCATTTTTGACTGATATGACGCACGAAAAACTAAGCTACAGTCAACGAACGTCTATGTTATGCAGGTGTTGGTGTGTATACCTGTGCATGCATTATGCTTGTAAAATGGGAGAAAAAATTAATGTGGATGTGGGGTGTCAGTATACAAGGTAGACACTCAAGACAAACAATCGGTCAGGAACACTGATATTATCTAGTAACTTTTGAAAAAAAAGGATTTTTTTTTTGGTTGGGGGGAGGGGGGTGAGAGAGAAATCGAGATAGAGATAGATATAGAGAGAGAGAGGGGACAGGGTGGGGGGGTGGGGCATTTCTAGGTAAGAGGAAATAGACATTTTCATGCAACGATCACGCGCTAGGATTTTATATTGTGGACCCATCCTCCCTCTCTCTCTCTCTCTCTCTCTCTCTCTCTCTCTCTCTCTCTCTCTCTCTCTCTCTCTCTCTCTCTCTCTCTCTCTCTCTCTCTCTCTCTCTCTCTCTCTCTCTCTCTCTCTCTCTCTCTCTCTCTCTCTCTCTCTCTCTCTCCTCCTCTCTCTCTCTCTCTCTCTCTCTCTCTCTCTCTCTCTCCCGTTTTCCTTTATTTTGCTTGATTCTAATTTTGACTTTTTTCTTCATGTTTTTAGTAGATCTCTATAATTATTTTCTACCCGTCGTAGCCAGTTTTCTATGTATTTTTTTCTGAAATGATGTCCACAAGATAATCTTTTTTTTTATTAATATAATTTGTTTGCCATATTGAACAATTCAGGACATTATCAGTATGCCCCATTTGCCGGAGCAATTCGAATAACGAGCATCTATCCTACAACATTGCTAAAGAATTATGTTCAGGTTAAATTTCTGATATTATGATACGTTATCGAATTTTTTTTTAAAGTAAATTTCGGATAACTTATATAAAAGCGACATTTTATGAATCTGTTCTTAGTGTTCTCGGTTGAAGTGTACTTTAACACAGTAACTGTTTCTAGTTAGGGATTATATCTTGGGGATTAAACATACTAGCTAAAAATGACACGTGCTCATGATTCAAACTGCCATTTTGTAAACAACTTTGGATGAAAAAAAAATGCTTGTATGTGTCACAGAGAATCGTTGAAAAAAAGTTCGTATTTATAGATTATTTGACTTTATAGTTTTTTTTAATCACACGCACTCTCTAAGACCATGGTCTCGTGGCTCCATTTTATTATATAAAAAAAAGTACGCTCTGTCAATTCATGGTTATTTTTGCTCACTTTTAATCTGAAGCTTTACTTTATCTGAAGTGATATCTAAAACTTTTTCAGGAGATAAAAGCCTGAGTGTCTGGTCTGCCCAGAAGTTGCAGTTGCAGCACATAAATATCAGGACATATAGGCGGCATAAAAAGAAATACCCACATTTGTTTTCCTTCTCTACATTTTACCCTACCTTAATTGGTAATAATTACTATTTAATTTCCCCACTTGAAGCTATATTACTTTTCAATACAAAAACACTTTCCCCCCACACACTACAAATGAAAATCAAAACAAAAAAGCGAAATGAAATATACTTTTCATTGCGATGTCTTCTGTTTGACTTTTTTTTTTTCAAATTATATACTTTCAATGATATTTCATTTACAATCTCTTCAACTCACCGACTGTTCACCTCATTAGATTTTTGTTTTTGAACGTTGTTCTTCTAATACCAGTAGGTCTTTGTCATGTCTGTAACGAAAGAGGGAAAAATGATGCACATTATAGAGAAATGTGCCAATTGTGACATTTTCCACCCACAAAGACATTCTGTATCAGCATAATAATAGTAATCGTTTAAATCATATGAACTATTAGGGTCAAGTATCACAATCACATAGCCAAGTATATCTTAAATCAAAGCAAAAACAAAAAAAACAAAAACAAAACAAAAGACACACCACACACACACACAGAACAGGCTTGAACAACGTAACATACGCCACTTTATTAGACAACTGAGCTTGATAAGATGCCATTAAGCCAGCAGCTGGTAGGTAAGATATGCGTTGTTATCTAGCTAAATAAAGCAGCTCTATAAGGCCAGTAAAAATAGAATATAATCTACAACTAATATATATTGCTCACTATTATTTTATTTTTTCTATGTTGTTGGGTATAACTATAAACGTACTGTGTCTCAAAATATTAATTCAATGCAAGACCTTATGTGAAAGAACAACGGAAGATAGGGAGTGTCACACACTGACACTAACATCATACGTAAGCTTAGATACACGGACGCAAAAGATTAAAAGTGAGGTCATTGTATTATTATTTACTTTCTATATTTACACGCATTGTTTAAAAAAAATTATTGGACAGGGGTAATAATTCAGTTTTTATTTAATGAGACTTGTCAGTTTGATTACTTATCTTGTCGTGAACATGCGGGGTTCTTATGGTGAGCCCAAGTATTTGATTGGAAAGAGAGTATCATCCTCCTAGTCAAATGCTTTGGAGGCATCTAACAGTTTGTAGTACATGTTCTAGAAGCTTGAAAAGGCCAAGGCTGCTGATGAAGTTAAATCGATGAAGGCGGGTTATGCTAGGACTGGAGTGGCTGCGACACTTTCCCTGCAGTTGCTGCTGTGAAAATAACAAGTCATCAGTCAGCCTTCCCGCACTGCGCCTCAGGGTAGATGCTTACCAACGATTCTGAGCAGAGATATACTGCGGCAGTTATTACAGTCAGTGCGGGCCCCCTTGTTTTTATGCAGCGATGTGATTGTTAACGGTACGTATGTCTTGTGTGACTGACGCTTCCATCACTGCAGGAAGAGAACAGTCTTCTCGTCGGCTTTGGTGACTTCAGGCAGAATGTCATCACCACCTGGAACGTTGGCACTTGCGAGGGTATCGACGTCTTTACTGAGTTTCTCGCAGGAAGGTGGGGTTGAGTTGGGTTGATTGCTTAACGTCCAATAACAGCCATGGTGTTTACAAAGCCAATGCATCCAAAAATAGAATATAAAGTAATCGAATAAAATAATGAAAACATTTTTGTGTAATGCATTCTAAGGGTAAAGCTAGGCTCTTACTTCGTTGCATCCAAAGGACGTCATTTGTGTCGCGTACAAAACAGTCACAACATTTCGCCGAAACAACAAGTCTTGTTTTAATAAGATCAAACCGTTTATTGACTCTACTAAACAAGATAATATTGATACGAACAATAATGAATACGAAGAAAAAATTTATATAAAATCTACTTGTAGTTGAACACGGACTGAAAACATGCTCACTACACGAGAGACAAACTTAGACTGACTCTAAGAGCCAAAACAAACAAATAGGAAAAGAAGAAGAGAGATAAGGATGGGTTGGGGAGAGAAAGATGGTGTAATATTAACAGCACAGGTACTACCCGTGACGATAAGGAAGGGCCCTGCAAAGAATAGGCTTTTGTCCTCTTCCTCCGTATCTGATTCTACACCGGGTGCAACCGGATGCAATAAATTCTCGCTTGACCACAAAGAGTACCAGCCGACCCACTTGCGATCGTTCTCACACTCTTCCTGACTTTCTCTCACTCTCTCTATTCGTCCATCCATCAATCCTTCTCTTCTCTCTGTCTTACCCTTCTCTCACCAATTCACTACATTCTCCCCACCATTGAACTGATCTCACAAAATCAGTTCAATTAATAAGCTTGAATGAATTGGACAGTTAACTTTTAGTTTCAGATACTTTTGATGAATTTTAAACTATATTCCATCCGCTCTAAAGAAAACCAAATAAGAAGTAGTAACGTGTAAAAACAATCCAACATAATAAAAATACACGCAACAGTTACAGACAATTAACTTCGAATAAAATAAAAATGTTCTTAACAATACAATTACAAACATGGGATTAACAAAAGAATCACCAACAATGTAATGTTATTCAAACCAAACTTATACATGTACATGATTGTATACTACTTAACAGCCGACATGTTCTAATTAAAGCAACAGCTCCATCGTTAAACAAACACATGTACATTGAACACTGACAGTCTCTTTTAGTATTCCCGTAACACAAGATTATTCTTTTCATTTTAAATGAACATAATCAAAGTAAAAAAACAACAAAGTTGGTACACTCTCGTTCAAGATAATTGTCATGTTACAATATAATCAAATAGACATACCAAACAGCAATTTACATTCGCATACAAACAGCAATAGTATGAGTAATATTTCACATCCATGCTTAAACCGTAAACGACAATAAAACAAATCCCTACTTTAATTAATATTTAGCTTTTAAAGCGAATCATATCATTCAGGGAATTTCGAAGGCCGACCAAACCTAGTTACATAATGCTGGTCATAATTTGAATCTATGGATTCATTAACTGGATACGCGTGGAGCTCAAGATCATGAAGCCTTTGAATTGGTCTGAAGTAGAAACCCTTGTTTGTCTTTACTTTAACAGTTCTGACCACCCCGTCTCTTCCATCTATAAGCATTTCGACAATGCCGATAGGCCAGTGAAGTCTAGGACAGTTGTCTTCTCTAATCAGAACCACAGAACCAATTTTTAACTTACCTGATTTGTCTTTGCGTTTAGGCAGAGGGTATCGACGTCTTTACTGAGTTTCTCGAAGGACTTTTGAGTTGGGTTGATTGCTTAATGTCCAATACCAGCACTGTGAAGGCTATATTCTGGATGGGCTCCAAGACAAACGTCTGACAATGTATGTGTTGCCACAAATGAGTCAGTGCGGGGAGACTTGACACCCACCCAACGAGTAGGGGACGAACTCGGACAGATACATTTTTGACTAATCGTGATTTCGAAACGGGGACCTCCCGATTTGGGGACCAACTCTCTACCACTTGAGTCAGTTCATCACCCGAGGGAGCTTGGGGATAATGTCCAGTTACTATTGCAATGACATAAAAAAAATCAAGATAATGTCACAGAAAGTGTTAACAGATCAATATGGAAAGACATTATAAACCACAAATAGGGAAACAAAATTTAAGACATGAGGCAGGTGGAATGGGAGCTGGGGCTTGGCTACCAACACAGTACAAATCATTTACCCACGAGAGCGTTACATATTTTCCTCAAGGCAATAGCCATGGTGTTTACTAAGACCAATGCATCCACAAATAGAATATAAAGTAATCGAATAAAATAATGAAAATATTTTTGTGTAATGCATTCTAAGGGTAACGCTAGGCTTACAAAATAGACTTGGAAAAATTAAAAGGAATCTAATTATTCTAGTTTCACCTCTAGTCTTTAATTTTTAGCATAGTAAGGAGCCATAGTTTGAGAACTTTTTTTCTTCAATCGACATCATCAGTTCTGTGACGATTATATCATAGTTCATACCTCTCTTTGGGTAATTCCTTCAAATTAAACCAGGCTTTTTCAATTGTTGTTTACGATTGCAATAGATATGTCTGTTTCCACTTTCGAAGTTGCACTTTTGTTCCACATTTGTCCTCACCTAAAACATTTTAATTTTGACTGTTTTGTCAATTCAATATTAAAAAATATTGTACTTCATAGATTGTGCATCTTGTATTAACACTTAAAACCCTAGCAATTGAATGTAGTATAATCTGTTCAACAAACAGACAAAATAACACACTTTATCGACGATTGCACTTTACTTCGAGTAGGCCCTAAATTAAACCGAGCGCCTCTACGTTGTTCACTTAGTACATTGCACATGTATTGGTTGTTAGTATGAATTTTTTTTTTATTGTTGTTGAATGTTTGCTTTAAGTAGCAGTGATCTTCATCTAATTTTTGTCAACGTATAGAAACCCACTGGGGGCTCTTCTTTGTGGGAAAAGTTCAAATGCTCTGGTTTATTCAGGTATTTAGTGGAACTTATAATAATAATAATAATAATAATAATAATAAATACATGCGTAGAATGCTCTGAACACAGCCTTCTGGTGGGATGTTCCTTGGTCTCGCAGGCGGAAACTCAAATAAGTTTCGAAGCTATTCGAGACAAGACAGACCAAGAAATGCTTAACAACCAAGCCAACTGCATCTAAAAGATGCTTTAGGCTAGAGGATGATCAATGTGCCTTGGCTTGAAATGAATGGGAAGTAAGTTGCTAAAAAATCCATAGGGTGTGAAAATGCACGTAAGATCAGATGGGTGATTCTTATGAAGTGCAATCAATGCAAAATATTGCAGCTCAATACTCAAATAATTTAAAGTACCGCTATGGAATAATATTAGATTGCATCGATTTCATTTGATTCGGCTGAAAATTAAAGACGGACATAACAAAATGTGAAACTTTATTGCGCCAGCACCAACAATAATTTATTATTATTGTTATTATTATTATTATTATTATTATTATTATTATTATTATTATTATTATTCGATGCAATCTAATATTATTTCATAGCGGTACTTTAAATTATTTGAGTATTGAGCTGCAATATTTTGCGTTGATTGCACTTCATAAGAATCACCCATCTGATCTTGCGTGCGTTTTCACACCCTATGGATTTTTTTAGCAACTTACTTCCCATTCATTTCAAGCCAAGGCACATTGATCATCCTCTAGCCTAAAGCATCTTTTAGATGCAGTTGGCTTGGTTGTTAAGCATTTCTTGGTCTGTCTTGGCAGTGCGAATAGCTTCGACACGAATGTTGTGTGTTCAGGTTCGATCTTTTTGGCAATCGCTTGTGTTTCCTTGTATAAGAAATAGATCGATAGATAGAGTGAGTGTGAATCAGCGAGAGAGAGAGGGAGAGAAAAGGGGGAAAGGAGAGACAGAGAGAGACGGTAGATAGATATATAGAGAAAGAGAGAAAGAGAGAGAGAGAGAGAGAGAGAGAGAGAGAGAGAGAGAGGGAGAGAGATAGTAGAGAGAGAAAGACAGAAAGAGAGAGAGAGAGAGAGAGAGAGAGAGAGAGAGAGAGAGAGAGAGAGAGAGAGAGAGAGAGAGAGAGAGAGAGAGAGAGAGAGATTTTGTAATTTAGACTAGCCTAATATCATCCAAACGTCACTTCCGTTATTTCATGTTTTGTTGACAAAATTGTGGGTCGAGAGGGCTTTAGAGTTCAGTAACCAGACTCAGAGTGGACAGATCCATGGTGAGACCGAGAGAGGTATTGTTGGGACCTTGTACGCGATAAAATGAGTGTGACGCTCATATAATTATTATGTTGAGGCCAAAACTACCGTTACAAATATTTAAGAACCTAGATCAAGAATTGATTGAATGTGACTATGAGATACTATGGATCTAAAATCTAGAATTAGATTCTAGATCTAGATTAGATTTTAGATCTAGAATCTAATCTATCTATTTTAATTTCTATGTTCCAAATTTAATCTAGATCTCGACTAGACCTCACCGGTTACGATTTAATGAATTGAGATTTATTTATATATTATATAGCGATTCTATGTACACATCTAGACTAGATCTAGACCAAATTACTTTTAAAAGACTCAGTACTCTCTTTGGGTTTTTTTTTTGTATGCGTATCATAGGCTAGGTTCCATGGCACCGTGACCAATTGCCTTGGGGGATCCTAATATTTCCATTAAAGTGGCTAGCAACTAGATCTAGAATCTAGATATAGATCTCTACTCGAAGTAGGCTACATGTATCACCACTTGGACTTAAGTCCTAAGTTTTTAATGTGATGACAGTAGCAGCACTTTTAGTCCTTCTAACGTTTAATCTCGGAGTCTAGCAGCACATTTGCCATGTCTAACTTCTTCATTCATAGATGTTTATGTTGTTTTTGGTTTAGGAAAGTGAAGTGCAATTTTTTTTTTCAACAAAATTCAATTTGTAAGCTTAAGTTTTATTATAATGCATATAAAAAAATTTCATTAAAAAAGTGCCGAGACCTACACTCCTACAGTCTACCTTTTTTCAGTTATCTTTTACCTTTTCGTGCAGTCTACCTACCAGGGCACTAGGAACTTGAAACTTGGGCCCACATAGCCTACGTCGTAAAAGAAAAAAAAATTTATCTAATTGGTAGTAAACTATTCCGTTGCTTACGTAAGAGAACAGACAGACTTTCTGGAATTTCGCATCCAATTTATGTTGTTAGAATAAATCTGAGTTAAAGAGGCTGTCTGTTTTCAAAATTGAAAAAAACAATGTTATGAGTATACATAAATGTACATAGTCAACCCCTAAAATGGTCTTGGAGCATTTACTTCAAGAACGTGACTAATAATGTCACACATTCTATCTGGGTGTTACCATACATGTGCCTCGCTTGATTATTAGTCCAGGTCCAGGTGCCTGGTACCATTGTAGTTCGAAGACTGTGAGTGTAGGTCCATAGACACTCAAACTCCCTTTCATTAATTTTGTTTCCCGTTTTCAAGATTTCAAATGCACAATATACAAATTTACATTTACAACCAATAAGAGAGGCTTCAAGAGATCAAGTGCTGCTAGCCTTCCAGGGTTTTTCCCGTGGTTTGTGTTTTTAAATTTTTTATTTGTTATTTAAGCTTACTAATAATCAAAAACTTACTACCTTTGATCTCCTTCTTTTGACCTTAGAACTGGAGGGCATTGTTATTTGTAGGCAATGAAACCCAACTTATCTTGGATGTGATAAACATTATTACTGATGTTTCATAAATCATCTTGAGCCATTTACTACCATGTTTTCTCTAGAGAAAATCATATCTAACCTTATTGCTATTTAACATCATAGGTCTCTCTCCTTTCTTTTTTTTTAAATGCCAATTTTAGTTTTAAAAAGTTTGAACTGGTTAATGAATTAAAACAAAAATGTTCAGTCCAACACAATGTAAACACAAGCTTTTTTTTAATACTCTAGACATCAAGATCATAATTTTATGGAACACAACTCAATATAAAAAAAATGGTTAGCACTGTGAAAGCCCTTTAGAATTCGTTTGCTCTCAAATTTATATTCATATTTTCAAATCATTTTGAAAAATATTTAACACAGTAGCAGAAGCATTTTAATAAAAGGTTTTGGAACTCCTTTTTTCAGTTTTATATTTTAAGGTGATTTAATGTATGACAGCTTCTTCAAAACTTAAATGATAGGCTTTTTTTCACCACATAAATATTTTCCTCTATATGCACTCTTTAGGTGAATGGTAATAAAAAAAAATTCAAGAGACTCAATTTAATAGTGAATTTTTTTCATGACCTCTGTTTTTTTTCCCCTTTTTTCGATTACTGTGCAAAACAATTCTAGAATGAGAAAAAGTGAGCTGTTGTTTTTATTTTTTTTTCCTGCAAAATGAGGGAAAAATTCATCCATTTCATTTTAACATATTGATGTTTGAATTGCAGTTTTCAGTACAATATGATTCAATTGAGCTCATTTATAGGGTATTAATATAAACCATATAAACAGTTTTAAAGTGGTTTTAGTTAGTTGTTTTTAAAAGCCATTTGATTACTGAGGAACACAGGGCCACAGAGACTCTGCTCTGGTTGGCTCTTTTTAGTTCAACCCATGTAGTAAGGGTGGCTTTTATTAGACATCAGTGCTTCGCCTGCAAGTCTGATTCAGGCGTGTGACTTTGTCTTGTTGGCCTTCTAAAGGCATTCCATTCCTGATCTTCATCTCGATAGGGGTTAACTTCGCTCAGTTCCCACGTTTGTCGTTTTAAGCAACTACAAGCCACTTAATTTTAAAAATCTTTCTAAGGCATCTGTTGATGAACGTTTTAAAATTTTTGGATACTGGTCTTGGTGACATGCCAGGTTTCTGGGCCATAGAGTAGGACTGACTTCACATTGGCATTGAAGATTCGGATCTTGTCTCATGATTGATCTTGTTGACTCGTTACCTGATGTCCTAAGTTTCTTACTACACTTCTAAGATGGACAAACTTGTCAACTTCTTTAATGCTTTCCTTTGAAAAACAAATGTTATGAAGACCTTTAGAATTAATGAATTTTTAATCTTTGGAAAGCATAAATACTGTGAAGACATGAGAAGTGGACAATTTCAAACCTTCATTATGACCATGTTGAGGCTCCAGAACCACAAACACTTCTAAAAGAATATGATATAATGGCCCAACTTTTATTTAATCACACCAATACAGAAAAAAAAAATCTAGGCTATGTCATTGTTACAAATGTTTTTTGATGATTGGTCTGAAATTTTGAGACATAGGTATATCTGATCAATATTCAATTTCATATGAGTTGCACATCAGTAAGCTGAAAGCACCAAAAGATATATATCCTGTCATGGAACTGAGAAACATCAGCATTCTAAATCATCATGGGGCAGTTCGAGATCAACGGGTGTTGTGCCGACCAACCGTCCCTTGGCTTAACATCAAGGTCAAGGCAGCAAAAAAATAAAGAAAATTAAGAGCTTTATGGATGTGGAAAAAATGTGGACGTTTAACACGCACAGACATTAAATATTATTTATCAAACAAGAACAACAGATATATCTAAATGATAAAATAAGCAACTCCTTGCAGCTATTGTTTCAGTTTGTTATAGCTTGTTGGGTAAAAACAACATTGCTGTACCAACAAATGTCTCATCGAATAAAATACCATCTGTTTTTTTTTTTGTTTTTTTTTTCAAAATATATTTTCCTTATTGATAAAGTAAAAAAAAAAATCCAAAATGCTTTTGCTATCAATTTGGAGCAATCTACCAATATTACCAAGCAAGATGTAGCTAAATTTGAAAAGTTTGCTCTTGTGACAAAAGACTATTTTAGTGAAATAGTCATGGAATTACCCAAAATATTTTTGACAACAATTGATATTCGTGCACTCCCACAATTTGTCTAGTGCATTGATTTTTTACTAGGATTCATTACCAACTCTATTTATAAAGGAGTCTGTCACAAAGGGTTATGAGACCTATTTTAAAGAAATTATCACAAAGCCATATATATATGGTTATATTTGACTGGCATGAAACACAAAGTTATCATGATTGGATCTATTGTATCAATACCTCATGAGTTAAATACAGGAGCTCCTCAGGGTTCTGTTTTAGTCTCCTTAATTTCAGTGTGCTCACTGTAACAAATATTATTCAACAACATGGTTGTAATTGGCATTTAAAAAATTGTCTTTTGTAATTCATAGACTAGGTTACTGAAAGGCGATTTTTTTCTATAACTGATGAAAGAATGTACCAACTAAAACAAATTCCAATCATACTGCATGGTTGGTTAAAGGGACGTCAGTACACCAATTTAAAAAGAACTGTATTGGCTGCCAATAAAATTATGTATTGAGATTGAGATCTTAGTTCTGACTTATTCAATGCCTTTATTATGTATCATTTCCACTTTAACCCGTATCAGGTAAATATTTACACACCAGCAAGAACTATCGGTTAATTTCCTAAATTATTGATAAAGCTAAGCCTTCGTCACTGTGGTGAAATATTCTATTTCAATGGGCCAGATTTATGGAACAGGTTGCCTGTCAACATTTCAAAATGACTCATCAATAGCTGCTTTTAAGAATTGTTTACAAACTTTTTTGCTTTCCACATAATTATTATGACTGAATGCTTTCCAATGTTTGTTTGTGAAAATAGTATGAATATGTCTATGTTGTGTGGGAGTGCAGAAAGTATCTGTGTAAATTAACTTTTGCCTTATATTTATATATTTTTCTAA
The DNA here is from genome assembly GCA_003991915.1 of Elysia chlorotica. Classification (NCBI taxonomy): domain Eukaryota; kingdom Metazoa; phylum Mollusca; class Gastropoda; family Plakobranchidae; genus Elysia; species Elysia chlorotica. The sequence continues at coordinate 118,264 of RQTK01000142.1, forward strand.
TTGTAAAGCGCTCTGGGCTTCTTTTAAGGGAAAGAGGTGTATAGGTGAACTTATTATTATTATTATTAAATATGTATAGGTGAACTTATTATTATTATTATTCTGTAGCAAAAATATTACTGACAAAGAAATAAACAACATTCAATGAACTCAGTAGTGAAGACATATTCAGAAAAACAGGGAAGCTATCATCACAAGATGATTTACTGCCCACCTGACCTGTCACAGACAGCTTTGTTGTGCTGTAAGCTTGTGTGCCCAGCATAGAGGAAGAGGGAGAGAGAAGTGACAGGTGATCTAGGCAAGGAGATCTTCTCATTAGAGAATCCTCTCTATTGTTATTATGGATAGATCATGTTTTATTCTGACCAGGATCATGATTAAATGAAGGCATAGTCATTTTCATTTCTGTGTATGGTTTTCAAAAGCACTTTTCACTTTCTATTTGATAGATCACTAATGTACTTGCCTTATGGAATATTAAAGAAAGACTATTTTTTCTCCCATTTGTTTTTGTCTTGCAGGAATATCATCATGGCAGGACTGGTTTGTTCATAAGCCTTGCATCTTACATCTTGGATACAAAAATTCCATTTTCGTCACCGTTTCCTGCCTTGCTGCAAGCTGTGGATTACTGATTTTCATTAGTTAGTCAAACTTGTGAATGCAGACTTTATTGTGCACAGAGCCCCAGCACGAGCTCTAGATCTATCCAAATATCTCTGGATCTGTTGTAGGCTGCAGGCACATCAGTTACTGTGCAGTGTTGATAAGCCTCATCTCGGCAGATTGCTGACTCTCCATGGAAGCTGCCGAGGTCACAGTTGTTGGTATGTAAAATGTTTCAGATTTTATTTTCCTATTTTTTTTGTTGTATCCTTTACTATCTATCATTTTCTACAAAAAATGTTGTCCCTGCTCATATTCTTACAGTCCAAGTAAAAAATATGAACACAAATCAAGGCAAATTACACACACACTATATGGGTCATTAATGATAAAAGTACGGCATCGTCAGTCAGTGGTATGATTCAAAAATGTTGGTGTTGTTGTTGTTTTGTTTTTTCGGTGTTTGTATTTGTTTCATAGTAGAAAATGTTATGGAAAGCGTTTTTTTTTTAACCCCCTCTCTCTCTCTCTCTTTTCCCACCCCCTTCACTTTAAAGTGAGACTTTAATTTATGAAAACTGTTAGTTGCTGACATTTGGTTGCAATCACGGATTCTCTTTCTATTGGAAAAAGCTGCTTTTTATGTTTAAAAGTAAATGTCTTTTTGCTCTTTCACGCCACAGTATCACCCTCTCTATTTCTCCAAATATGTCTGCCTCTCCTCTCTCTCTCTCTCTCTCTCTCTCTCCCTCTCTCTCTCCCTCCCTAGCCTATAGTGGTGACTTTGGACGTTAAACCAACCAACTAAATTCTCTCTCTCTCTCTCTCTCTCTCTCTCTCTCTCTCTCTATCTCCCCCCTTCTTTGTTTCTTTGTCTCTTTCTTTCTCCTTTATTGTCTCTGATAAAAGAACTCTAAATTAAAACTTTCCACTCCTTTTGTTTTGTTTATGTCTCCGTATCCCAAAGGTTAGGCGATCTTCTATCTCTAAAAAAATATATATACCCCTCCCTTTCCCCTGATACATTCTTCTTTTTTCTGTTAAACCCATTTCGTTTGTTGGATCTGGAAGGAAATGAAGAATATTAGACTGAACTTGAAATTGTAAAATATGTTTGGTATGGGACATATTAAAATATCTTTGGTACGATTAAACAATCATTGTACTCCACCGTCTGTTAAACATCCCGAAAATTATATACTTATAGATATACTATAGAGATGTGCTATTGCGTTGAGCCAACAAAGCTAACAGAACGGTGAAGACATTGTATCTTCTTAACATTTATGTTTTTACCCCCAAACACTAATGTAGGCTTCCTCTCTGCCTCTTGCTATGTGGTGCTCTTCACAAGCTTGTACTTTGCCGTGCTGCTTCTAAAAAAAGAACGAGATGTCGTAGGTGTCTGTTCCGTTTGTTTTATCCCTGGCTTTCCGAGCACTTTAGAAGGCTTATTTACTTTCCTGTTACCTGAACTGTCGCTGGCGTGCGGCTATTTTTAGATAGGTTATACGACTTGTAAAGAACACAGCGTGCCATATTCCTTTTTTCTTATCTTCGTTCAAATGTATATAGTTGCCCCTCAATCAAAGTTATCTAGACATCTTTCTGTGGTTGTTACGATTAGTTGCAGTTACAATCTTTTGATGGGATTATCGTGGTCCTAATTTCTCTTGACATTCACTCAGAAGCCTGAACCGGACCACCGCATTCTGCACCTTGCCTAAACAACAAACAGGAAATACCACACAACCCAGCCCGCTCTGTACAAGCATTCTCAATCTCAAATGAGAGCAACAACAACAAAAACGAAGACATGAATTTTCCCCTCCTGTTTTCTAGATCTAGTGAAATTTTGAAAAAAAGGTCGTACATAAGAAACTTTGAATTTGCATCAATGGACTGCGCTGAGATAATGTTATGAGGAGAAAAACACGAGGAGGGAAAATAGACAATTCTTTATGGGCCTTTCCTTACTGACTGAAAACGCGAGTGCATGTTTTTGTTTTTAACACAGCTGTGAGATACCCCCCTCCCAAATGATAAAGTCACGAAATTGATAAGCATTGTTCGAAAGTGGCGACCTATGCGAATTTTTAAATATGAATATAACTTATTTTGTGTATAACATTTTAAAGTTTAAAAAATCGTCGGAAAGGGCCTCATAATGAGAAATCATATATGCACAATTGAAAAATATAGTTTTTCAAAATTAGCTCGCATATATTGGAAAGGTGAAGTAATGACACAGAAGTATCCTGTTTTCAAAGATTTTTTTTTCTTAAAAAGAAAAAAAGTAATGTAAAGTCAAAGTTCAGAGTGTTTGAAGATAATGCCAATTTTTAATGTTTTCCCCGACGAGTGGAACAAACAAACGTTAAAAGAGATATTTTCTAAATAGTTTTCTATAAGAACTCATACGTGTTTATCTCTTATATTAATTTGTTTTTAATTTTTCAATTTTCAATAAAAAAAAATTGGGTGCTCTTAATCCTATTAAACACTGAGACCTTCGATGTCTTTACACGATAAGAATGTTTCACTGCAAGTGAAGGAGTGGTATAACTTAGAGGTTTTGTTTCTTTAGGTTTAAACATAGTTTTAATTAATTTCCGCTCGCAAAACCATGGGATTTTCTTAAAAAAAAACAACCTCACAACGAGCGTGCTGTAACATGGAGATGCCCAGACCAAACACTCCACGTCTGAAAGAAATAATGTCTCTATGTCTCTCTTTCTTACCTCTTTTTCACTTCCTCTTTCTGTCTCTCCCTCTAGCTCCCTTCCATCTCACCACCTCTCTTTCACTACCTCTCTCTGTATCTCTGTCTTACTTCATTTCTACTATCAGTCGGCGTCTTTTCTCTTTGTATTCCGTCACGTTGACAAATGACCACGTTGAACAAATAATAACCTTTAATACGCGTAAAACTTATACACTATTGCGAAGGTGAATGGTCCCTTTCATCCTATACTATAGATATGACAAGTGCCCCAGACACATAAGGTTATTTACTGGGGTTGTAATTGTATGGGCGTTGTTCATGTGACAAGGAGACGTTCGCTTCAAACATTGCCTTATTATCTTTGTTAACTTAATCTGCCAAAAATTCCCGTGGGTAATCCTTGATAAGTTTTACATCCCCGAGTTTCACAAAGACCTGTATGCGGATACGTCGGGTTTTTACACCAAAACGCTCATGGTAGTTTTAAGACTGCAGGATAATGAATGCTCATAATTTGTTTGCTGTGGTTAGACACCTTAAAAAAAATTATACAACAATTTTATCCAAACAAAAACTAGCAAAACAACCAAGGAAAGAAAAGCTGTAGAAAATGGGGTTTTCGTTTCCTTTAGAAAATAACCGAATAATCTACGTAGGCAGGCTATTAGGAAGTTTAAACTTCATTGTCTGTTAGTGCGGGAAGACATGCGCAGAAACTATAGGCTTCATAATAACGGGTCGTATTGACCTGTTAGTTCCGCATTGCAGCCCTCTAAATAACTTCCTCTAAAGGGTTTTCTTCTTTCTTGATAAGGAAGTCTTGGATGCCGGATTCTACGGGGAAAGGAGGGGTGGGGTGAATCCAAGATTGGTAAAAAGTGCTCGATTTTCCCCCTACTAGTTTAGGTCGATGTCAGTATAAAGTGACCACCTGAGACAGGATTCATGGTATCCCCGTCTCTGCGTGGCAGACGTTAGCCTTGGATCCTTTTCACGATATGTGTAATCATGTTGGACACGAAGCAGCAAACTCAGCTCAACCCGGAGCCTACGACACAATCAATGTGCGGAGGGAAAATTTTTCATGTTATTTACAACAACAAAAAAATAGGGGGAGGGGGTGCTGATAAGAAATATGTTGTTGTTGTGTTTTTTTACGGTAAAAAACAACATATCAACTCTTATGGTAACAATACTTAAGACTCCATCTTTTATACATATTCAATCTTCTTTCCTGTGAATAAAGATATGTATACATTTTTAACAGGTTCCTGGCTCCCGTTGCTCTCTATTGTCACGCCCGATATGAACGAATCTAGTAATTATTCGTATTGATGTAAGTATACCCCATACAGGAAGCCTAATACTAAACCTAGGTACTTGTTTCCATCCCCTTACCAGACACTATTACTAGCTGGTTATATAAAACTATTACCTTCTTCAAAACGTGAACTTTAAATGGCAAATATTTTAACGATGTGATTATTCTCACCCCTGGGATGCGAATAACGAAGTTTAGTTATACTCACCCCCGAGGTGAGAATAGTGAAAATCCTTCCAAAATTTTATTCTCACCCCCTTCTCAGTGATACGCGTTTAGAAGTATTGGAATAATATGTTGAACCCCCTTTCGTGAGTCCTACAGTCTCTTTGGTTGATATCTAGATCTGCTTTAAAATTGCACATTGAGCATTCTCAAATTTCAACTAGAATTAGGTCAAAGACCTAGATCTAGATCTAGGATTTAGATATGACCTAGATATATATGGTGTTTGATTCTACTACCAAAAGTACAAGCTCAAATCAAAATAAAGAAAAGAAATAAGTGACAACAGCAACAACACAACAAATCACATGTCTTTTGGTTACTCTAAGCCTACTGCCTCGTACCTGGTTTTAGTAAAGTCTCTATGGAATAACACGATCTGGTGCAGTCATACAGGCTCGAGTCTTAGAAATACATTGTAATATGAGGCATGGAAACAGAGATAGTAATTATAATAAGAGCTTCCATCTGTCTTTTTTCCTTTTGCTACCTTAGATTCACAATTAAAGCCCACCTCTTCTTTTTTTGATACACGTTACTGACAACACTGCACAAATTAAGCAGCAGGAAATGTGTTAACAGCTGATGTGAAGAACGTATTAACAATTTCGAAGTCTGGTATAATTTGTCGTATCTATGTACCTACATTAAAATTCATGATAGTGGACGGGGATAAGATATGTTTTTTTTTTTTAAATAAAGCGATAACCTTATCACACCAAATATCTGCCTGTTTCATACAGGGCGTCTCCATAAATTGTTAGTCTTGGCATTTTCTTCTTAAATTACAAAAAAAAGAGAATATCCCGGTTCGACAATAATAACTTGTGCGACTGGATAGTGGATGGATGCTGGTTCAAGATAAGATAAGATGTCCTCATGTATAAAAAATTCATACTTAAGAGCCACTTCTAGCAAAGTTAAATAATTCCGATACCATTGTCACAAATTGAATTATCATAGTCATATCTTATATCTATGAACAGCACAACTAAAACAATCAATTTAAAAGGCCGGCGAAATGTACATTAAGTGATTACCATATCTTACAACAGCGTGGCGAATCTCAGACCACATCATAGCATGATTGTGTACATGCTGTTTGGTCTCCACCTTCTTTCAAATGTGCGGTGATAAATTCAGGAAAAATTCTTCATCTCACTTTAAAAGTAGCTTATCTCATTTTTGAAGTACACGTTCTTTAAATTTTTAATGCCTGTTAAAAAAAGTCAAAACAAAACTTAACCTATCAAGTTCTGACTGATTCGTGAATGGAATTGATGTGTAATTTATGTGATGTTGAAGGTTTTACTCTGCTCTTGTTTTATTAACTGTATTGGGGCATGTTAACAATTTGGGCTGTTTCTGCTTCTAAACTATCTTGATGTGGTTGCCATTAATTTTTCAGCTATTTATTTTATGGACCAGTGAGTAAAACACTCGTGGATCAATCAAACGTGAAACCCGAGTGTGATGGATAGAGTCAGCCTTCTGTGCTGATGGCTTCATCGATCTAGATTGATTCAATGTTTCTATATCAGAAACTAGCAAACTTGGCTTCATTTAGATAACCACCGTAATGCCCTCATTGTTTTGATTACGTAAGTTTCTGTTATGAAATTGAAAAATTGGACTTAAATTGGTGTTTTTCTCAGAATGTATCGTAACTTTCAGACGAAACCGATTTGTTTTAACCTTTCAAACGCACCGTGTATTGACTCCGATGTAAACACGGGTTGTAATCATTTCCCCCATTCATTCTTGTTTTTTGTTTGTTTGATTTGTCTGTAAGAGCTCACAAACAGGCTACTAGTACTGCACAATCATATTTACCCCAAACAGCCATACCAGCAGCTTTGGACATTCTCCATATTGGTATCGTCTTTGGGAACTCATGGCGAATCAGGCCTGTCCCCGAGTAGACGAGTAGGGGGCAGACGTTACACGAATTTAATGATCTCATTTTGTACCTTGGATAACCAAAAAGATTACTGTGTTACAAAGCTTACCTCTTACCCTCTTAGGTATCGGCGAGTCAAATGAACGCTCATTTAGTCCTTCTCTGTATCACTCTGTCAAATCAAATATAGTTGCCTCAACCTGATATTTTCAAATATCGTTTCAAGAACGATAATGTGTAATGGATATTTATGACGTTTACGTCCGTAAGGCTCTCTTTACCACCCATTCAACTATTATGATTTAATCGACTTACCTTTCAAAAACTATATCGTATTTAGTTGTTTACCACGTAATCTACCGCTGAATAATCATTGTGGAGACCAACTCCATCATTGCTGAATTGTAACATACCAACGTAAATGTGTCAGGTGCAAATATGTACAAACTACTATTACAAGCTTAGCTTCAATGTCACCAATCAGTACCTAAGTCAAATAAATCATTCATTAATTGTTTCATACGTTTGGAATGTTATTGCCCTAACTATGGAATAGTCATATTAATGTAAAAAGAATAAAAAATATAAACAATTAACAAAACTTAGGAGTTCACCATGCCAGCCTTCTTAAACATGTAACAATTTTTTGTACATGGACGTTAAGAAGATTCATAATATTAATAATCGTCAACAACAAATAATCGTGTTTCATGATAGTTATAAAAGCCTAAGTTTAACATTCATTTTGGTTAATAGCCTAACACTGTCATCGCCTACGATCTTCAACTCCGTTTACATTGATTGATAACTATGGCTTCATTATGCAAAATAAGTCGACTTTTACATAGAAGGCCCCGTTTCGTGGTTCTTTTAACACGACATATTTATTGTTTCAAAATGCTTATTATAAGAAAGACATTTACCTCTAATCATTCAGGTTAATGTGTTTTCGCTTAAGTAGTTCCATATTTTGTTGAGTATACTAGTTGAGATCCCGTTCCTTGAACGGAAATATCATTTAAGGAAACAATTTTTCAGGAGGATGGTCATGCAGAGACGAACAGAAGCTGTTAAGCAAAAAGTTGATAAGATTAGGCCCCGAGAAGGGGAAACCAAATGAGTACCGTGGGACGTTTCGGGGATGATTTTCACAAGTCTAGGATTACAGTGCATGCACACTCTGGGAAGGGGAACCAAGTGATTGTGTAGATCTATACAATTACGGGGACGAACAATCAAAATTAGAATTTTAAAAAAATGCGGCCCGTGCTCGGATAACATTGCATATATGCATTGTTTTAAATATAAGAAATATATAGACTTTTTTTTTCAAATAGCATAATATATACTTGGATCTTGATAGGCAGAAAAATTCAAGAAGATTAGACCTATAGAGATGTAGATCTAGACAGGCATAAAAAGAAAGTGAAAACGATTAGGTCTCTTTAGATCTTGATTTAGATAAGCCAAAGTCTATGACCTACAACATGGAGTGGAAAAACAATAACACACATACACACACACACACACACACAAAAACCCTCAACAAAACAAAACCACACACTCACACAAGCACAATGGAGACTATAGAAAGTACAATAATATTATAATAATTTATTATCATCATGTAGGCTTACATTCGAATAGCTAGAATGATATGTAAAGAAAATGTTTCTTGTTGTTGAACACACCTAATACTTCTAGTCACAAAATTGATTTCCGACGGCATAATTTTAGCATAATTATAACTAGACTAGACCACAAAGCTTTGTTTCTTTTGTTTTGTAAATTAACGGCGCAACTGTACTGGACGAACAATAGATCTACATGTAGTTAATCCTGTAGATGTGAGCAAAATTGAGCTTTTGTTATAATATAGATGACAAATTCTGCATATCGAAGATTCTGGTTTAAATCAATAAGACATATAGAAAAGTTATTCCTTTGTTGTAATTATCAATTACTTAAGTGGTGTTTTCTTTTTTTTTTTTTTAATAACTTTTTTTTATTCATTTTTTACAACAAAGCGTAGCATTGTTTCTATGAAGGGAACACCTGCGTGGCTTTAAAGGAACGTTCTCTCGTTTTTATCTTTTGTAATGGTTTCCCGGTAGCATCTTTGGGCGATTTCATGACATAAACTTCATCCATATCGCCGCATGAGTTCTACTGTTAGGGCTGTTCGTGGGCCTCTTTTTTTTTTTTTTGACCCTTAAGACCATGTCAGCCGCGCTAATACCTCTGGCCTAGGCATATTGGATCATCCATAATAATACGAGAAAGTCTCTTCATCGCCAAAAACAGCGTGACCTCCCTAGCGTTCGACTTAATAAGAATCAGAAACAGAATACAAAAACAAACGCACCCCCTAAAAAAAGACAAAACAAACAAACAAACAAAAAAGAATAACAACACCCCCTCCCCAAAGAAAACAACAAACGAAAGAAAGGAGCAAAAGAATACAATCCCATATTATAAACAAACAAACAAAATAATAAAAAACCCAAATTAATCATGAATACGCAGAAGAAAACTACGTTAGAAAAATTGCTGATTTACGGCATTCATTTAATGAACCATATCGTTGTTGTCCATGAACGGAATTTGCCTTTTGCATTATCGTTAAGAAAAAGCATGTTGGATGTAGAGAAAAGCATAAAGTGTGTGTGTCAGGTGTGTGGGATCGCCCAAGCATGTCTGTAGTAAGGACTGCGCGCTGCTAGCCAGGGATCACTGTAAGAATTAATTAGTCTGTATTGTTCTGTGAACTTTTTTTTATATAACATTGCCCAATAGTCAATTCAGCTTACCAGAAGGCAGCACGTCAGAACGAGTTCTGATTATACGACGGGTTTGAATTTCATTGTACATGTATGGCAACGTACATTTCCACTCTTTCGTGCAGTTTCCACTAGGTTATAATTATGTGTAACTTTAAATAGTAAAGCGAATGGCGTGACAGTTTTCCCTATCTCTCCCTCTCTCATGGTTTAATGTCTCATCGTTTCCCCTGAGAGATCCTTTACGGCGATGGACGGCGTGACAAATGAATTTATACATTGTATTGTATCCACGTAGAGTAGTACTGTGTTCTCTCTATCTTTCCCTGTCTGTCTGTCTGTCTCTTTCTCTCAGATTATCTCAGTATTATGGTGGGGGCTTCTTTGTTTTGTAATCGATACGAAATCAATGAATTTGGATCATCGCTACGCTTAAAACCTAAAGAGAAACATGTGGGCACTTCACTATTTATTACCCTCTTAAACCACGCTCTCTTTCTATTACTTTTTTTCAATATCCCCCCCCCCCCTTGTTATAGGAAATGCGACTACACAGCTGAAGAAATGCCACTCAGTTCGAAGTACGTTTTGTTTTACAACCAGAAGCGTTAATAACATCATTATTATTTTGGTATAAAAATTTCCCCATTGTGCGTTCTATGCCACCTTTTTATTTCTTGATTTTTAACACCTTTTAGTTTTACTCACTACTGGTGCTATTTCTTGATACGCCCAAACCATAAAAAAAACAGTTCAACGACTTCTTGCTTAGAAGCTTAGACGCTTAGAAGCATAGTTCTCTTACTCTTTGTAAATTCGCTCCAATAAAAAGAGTGGATCTCTCTCTCTCTCTCTCTTTCTCTCTCTCTCTCTCTCTCTCTCTCTCTCTCCCTCTCTCTCTCTCTGTCTCTCTGTCAACGTCTCCTAAGTTCCCCTGGAGGATTATATGCGCCGACGTTCTGTGAATTGTCATTCCCTCTTCTAATAAACTGGGTCGTGTGGCTGTGTTGGGGACCACAGGTTAGAGCCTATTCCTTGTCACTGTGGTGGGGACTGTCTCCGTGTTATTATTATTCCCCCACCCCCCTACACACACACACATACACAATGTGTTGCCACGTCACGCTCTGGCCGTCACGCTCTCTGTGGGACAGCAGAGCGAGCTGGTTGTGACGTCAACACGGCTTTGAACAGCAATACACTGCATAGGCCCTAGTTCATGACTGTATAGTACTAGAGTAGCATAGCGGGACCGCCAGCTTTTACGTACCAATAGTGTAGGAGTGACTCACTGCATCCGCCTCCTTTCAACAGGTTGAACAGTTGTCCGTCTGGTAGCTCATGTATAACCTACATCGAAGTACATGTATTGTGTTTCAAATAGGCGTAGGCTCCAAGTTAAAATTAGACATTCATTCATGACTCAATATGTTGTCAGCAAAATCAGGACCACGATATTTTTTTGATAACTGTGGTATCAATCAACGTTCCACAGTTTTAATTACCTTTTCGGGGTTTTTGGTCTCTTATTTTTAGCCTGTTGGACTGAATTCAGAAAGATCTTTTTTGATGTGCCTGTAATTTAGCCATGCCTTTTCCGTGTGACAGTATGTGCTGTGTGCGTGTGAACATTTTTTGTTTGCTTTTGTTTTTGGTTTTCTCATGTTTGCTTGCCTTTTTGTTTGTTTTTTTTTTCTTTTTTTTTGTTGTTGTTGTTGATAATGTTGAATCATGCCGTGTTGGCAATGCTTTTGAAATAATAATTTACTATTTTGTGCCAGTACCATGAGTCCCTACTACATTGCATTCTCTCTAGATATTTTAATTGTTGTCACATTCTTTCCTATAATCCGATAGTCTTTTAATCAGTATTTTGTCTGGACTAAGATTGGAGGACCCTTGAATTTACGGAAAATAATGTCAGAGCTTATTGACTGTAATGCTTTTCTGCGCACTCTTCATGGTTGTCAGATCATGACTGTCACTGTGGCTAAGCGCACGGTGCTACACCGTCGTGTGACGTGAGTTATTCTTAAATTCATAAACCCCCGCCCCGCCACTATTTATGTATGTGTGAATAGAAAATGCCTCTGAGGTGTAGTTCATGTAACACCCCCCACCTCCCCCTTCTCTTTCTCTATCTCTCTTTCTCTGTGTCTTTCTCTGTCACCCCCTCCTCTCCCCCCCTCTCTCTCTCTCTCTCTCTCTCTCTCTCTCTCTCTCTCTCTCTCTCTCTCTCTCTCTCTCTCTCTCTGCACATTTTCTGTGTCGGCATTAAGAGCAAGATAGCAATGCTTTTTAATGTATATTTATTTTCAATTACCAAGACATGGGGACAGCTCGTTTGCTCCTGTACCAAGATACCTATTTTTATTTCCATCTCAATAAGATACTGCTACCACCGCTATTGTACAATGTACAATGACTACTAGTACTACCGCTCCGACAATTAGATCTAGTACTCTATTATTACAGCAATGACAACAACAAAATCAACAGCAACTACTACCACTACTACTACTACTACTACTACTACTACTACTACTACTACTACTACTACTACTACTACTACTACTACTACTACTACTACTACTACTACTACTACTACTACTACTACTACTACTACTACTACTCATCATCATCATCAACACCGCCGCCGCCACCACCAGCATGGCCACTGCCGCCACGTCCACCGCTACCACCACCATCATTTAAGCTCTGGTTGATTACATACACGATACAGGGATGTGCTCATCATGTAACATTGTTTTGTAACACTATAGGCATAGGCCCACTAGGCCTATCCTAGCGCATCATGCTTTAGCGCATCAAAGGACTGACGCGCGGTAGCAGCTTGATTTCTATTAATAGAAATATGTGTGCGCTTCGTCCTGCCCCCACTTTCCTCTCCCCAGTAACATTCAAGTTCTGCCACACTGTTACGTAACCAAGTAATCTAGGGGAAGTTATACAAATCTATGGTGGGATACTCTTTAAATTAAGATAATAACATTCGCCCCCTACTGGTCGGGTCGGTGTCAGTCATCGATTTATAAATAGCACTACATGTATTTATAAACCTATGGTGTCAGTTTAATATGATCGGTTAAGACAGGGGTCATGGTATCCCTGCCCCGTCTCGTGTGTATTGTCACACGTTAGTCAATTCTTCATCAGTAATACAAAGAAAAAAGATACAAGCACCTCATTTTTTCAATATACTTTCTAACCCCTCCACTCTCTCTCTCTCTCTCTCTCTCTCTCTCTCTCTCTCACATCAGATATTACTCTTCGATGTGATTATTATCAACCTCCGCGGTGCGAATAACCACGTTTAGTTAATGGAAACCCCTCCAAAATTTTATTCTCACCCGCCATCTCAATAATGCGCCTTTAGACAGTATTGAAATTGAATGACATGTTGATTTGTTCCCCTCTATAAGCCATAAATTATAATCTATGGTTTATATCTAGATGCTCCATTCCTCCTTTTCATTTCCTCTCCCTTTTAAATCTCACTAACTTCGCCACTTAATTTATTCTTTCTCCTTCCGAACTAAGATTAAGACTTCTAGTAGTGTGCATTTCATTTATATTTAAGTTCCAGACCTAGATCTAGAAGTTAGAACTTTTAATCTGAACCTATAACTTAGATCTATAGGCCTACCTATATCTAGGGTGTTTGACTCTACCGCCAAACATGCAAGCTAAAATCAAAATAAATAAAAGAAATAAGCAACAACAACAGCAGCAACGATGACGACATCAACAGCAACAACAACAACAACAAATGTCTGTTCTGAGTTGTTATTTCAAAACAATGAGCCTATTATTTAGTCTAGATCTAGATCTAGAAGTTAAATAGGGCATTTGATTCTACTGCCAGACATAAAAGCTAAAATCAAATGAAGAAAATAAATATGCAGCAACAACAACAGCATCAACAGCAGCAACAACAACAACAACAAAAACACCACCACCAATACCAACAATAACAACGAGAACAACAGCAACAACAAAATGTCTGTTCTGAGTAATGTGGTTATATCTGAACAATGAGCCTATTCGGTCTAGATATACATTATTTGTTTGAATACGCAAGAAAAAGATATGCTGTTAGTTGCATAACTGGATTTAAAATTTAAGTCCGTGGCATAGGTTTATACCATCCGTAGAAAACAGCAATCCTGTCTAAACTCCAGCTACTTTTAGATAAGTCTGCACTGGTCTGGACAGCTTTTTTTTTTTTTTTTTTTCTATTAGCTCTAGTTTTAGATCTAGTTTATATATCTGCTCAACTATTATAATTATCAGATAACGTCCTTTCATAGTGGCTATATAAAGGGGGGCATGCTTTATTTATTTACATGTGCTATTATTCAATTTTTGTCAGTTGCAGATCTCTTTTTTTTTTTTAAGCAAATCAACTTCAAGTTTGCATATTAAACTAACGAAGCGGCAAAACGGGCATAAACAAAGCAGCGATCGCGGTTGTTAAAACGCTATATATAGTCTACGGGAATACCCTGCTAAATTTAACCCAAAAAAAAGTGCGCTAGGATAGTGACGTCACATACTTTCTTTTAGAGATCACAGAGATGCGGCCCGTCCACAACATAGCCTATGATAGTGCTGACTTGGACGTTAAACCAACTCAACTCACTCTCTCTTTTTTAGGTTCGTTTTGTTTCTTATTACGAACAGAATGCGGATTTGAAAAAAAAAAGAATACCGTTCATATGAAAAGAACAAGAAAACTCAAGGGAATTATAATTAGCAATAATCTGGTCATTTTTTTTTTTATCTTGTGGCAGTCAGGAGGTCTTAGTAAAAAGCATGACTGCATTGTGTGATGTGGTCTTTATCCGCATCCACATTATGGAAACTCATGAACTGGGGAAAAAAATAAAGGGGATGGGGGGGGTGATAGGAGTGAAAGTATTTGCAGCAATGTGGCGAAACTCATGAACTGGGGAAAGGGGAGGGGGGGGGGTGATAGGAGTGAAAGTATTTGCAAAAGACACTGGCCATAATGGACCAGCGCCGGTTTCTTTGGTATGCAACCTTGGCGAGTCCTACGACCTCAGGGCCTAGGGTTGGTTACCTGAATGCTGTATGGTCGTGTACTCCATGGTTACATACAGCAGCCGGTGTTGCATAAACATTATTTTTTGCTTTGTTCGGGATACTCTTTTCTCTTTTTATGACGCCCTTTGCTCTTTGCCAATTTACGATACACGTACAAACATTTCCTGAAGCTTTTTCTTTCTACAATTACACATGACATAAAGTATGAATAAAACATTTCAAGTTGATACTGGAACTAATAAGTAAGTAACCCCTTTTCAGGAGCCAAAATTTCCAGCAGGACGGTTGACAATCTCTTTTTTTTTAACATCCATCTGTCATATTGTATAACAATCGTTTCTCGTGTTCTCTTTCTCTTATCTCCATACCTGCCTTTTTAAAATTTTCGCCTGCATGTATTTCATTTTATAGAACCTTTTTTTATTTTCGCCTGCATGTATTTCATTTCATAGAATCTTTTTTCTTTACCATCCATGTGTGCACAAAGGTTGTAATCTTCGCTTCATATCATGAGAGTACGGATATTTTAATGCAAAGGGCTATAACAAGCTTCCACTGGCTATGAAATCATATCATCACGTTAATACTTTGACCATGACTGGAGTGACGGTAATGCATACTTTGTAAATTTTATCACTTACACATTAATCCAATCTTCACCACCATCACCATAGAAATCGCGGAACTTTGTTTACTCTAAAGCATGCAATTAATTGAATGCTGCAAACAAAACAAAAGTGGTGTGCAATAAACATTTCCCACTTCTCTATACGTACGTATTATTCCACCTTTATGGTTGCTCCAACCCTCGTAGTTTGGGTAGTGTATCCCGGCGAACCCATACTGTGAAGCCCAGCGATTTGACTGATGTTAAATAGATCTTATTGGGACCAGAGGACAATTTATGTGAGGCATAGCAACCTGCGAAGAGCTTACTACTATTGTACTGTATTGCCCTTTCTTGTTTATTTAATGCCTTGTCCTACTACTGCAGTACAACTAGATGAAAAAAAAAGCAACCTTTAGAGGTGAGGTTTCAAAGTTGAGCCAATAAAAAGTGTGCCGAAGATAATTATGTGGAATGAGAGAGAGAGAGAGAGAGAGAGAGAGAGAGAGAGAGAGAGAGAGAGATT
>RQTK01000142.1:136576-174506 GCA_003991915.1 Elysia chlorotica
TATTATTATTAAGTATCGGAGAGTTTTATGTTGGAGGCGGCGGTTGCAGTGGAAGTTTGTCACACCTGTGAAAGAACAATGATTTGGCTTTCTCCTGAGCGGTCAGATTGGTCTTTCGATTGACTATTCTGTAGAGCTCTATATCCCTTGTCGACCTTTTGTAATGTATTACAAAATAAAATACCTGTATACTATAATATCTTCAGCCATTCCACCTCCTTTTTTATGCCTTTCTTTCTGTCTATCAAGACAAGTCAAAATTAATTGTCACCAGCGATGCCTTCTTACGACCTAAAGCTTTAAGTTTTTGCTTATTTTTTCTCAAAAGGTTCACTTCGAAGTGTATTATGTTTGAGGTTCTGAAAGTCATTTACAGCTGTCAACATAATTTTTAAACTAATGGCAGAAAACTTCTGCAGATCATAGAGCCGTCAGTTCGCCAAAAAGGAACAGAGAGTAACCTGTATCCAGCAAGAAAAACTAATATATGTGTCTCAAAGTAGGATGGTAGAGAAAGTCCAATTTACACATTGGAAATATATTGATTTTGACTCACCTTTTGTGGAAAGAAAGTTGCGTGCCTCCAGAAAAGCAAAACAGGGATTGACCCAAAGTTTAACCTGTTAAAACAATTTTTTAAGCTTAGGACAGAGTGCTTCTGTTGTTGCTGATTTTTTAAAAACATGTTTTCCTTTTAAACTTTCTTCTCAAATCATAGTCTTTTTCTATAAAACTTCTTTCTTTTCTTTCTTTTTTTCAGTCCATGGTGCGAGAAGTTTGCAAGGGAAGAAGCCAGGTAATGTCCACAGCTCTGTAATTTAATATTTGTACTTACTGTGTCTTTAAATTGGCTGTGTGTTGGAGCCTTAAGTAAATTCAATTAGTTTTTTTTAATTTGCTAAGTGTTCAAGCCAGAATAGTTTAAAGGTAAACTTGATGTGAACTGGTCTACAAAAGCTTTGTTGAAATACTTAGCAGTAAACTGCAAAGCTTGTGAAAGTCTTAATTATTTATAACTAATAAATAAATAGATTAATGGAAAAAAAAAAAAAAGGAAGGTAAGCGTAAATTTTGCCTTTCCTTCTGAACCTCTCCTTTCTTTAGATTATGCAGAAAATGCGAATATAAAGAAAATCTGATACAGAAAAGATAGTGAAAATGGAGAAAAAAAGAAGAGTGAAATAACAAAGTTGAACTAAATAGATGCAACTTTTGCAAGCATGATTTTATTCATCATTATTTTCTAAATATGTAAGAAATTATACTCAACTTTGTTCATTCTGAACCGTAGGGAGGTTCAAGTTCTCTGTCATCTTTGGGGTTGGTGCTAAGAAGTACAGGACAAGTGTCGTGAAGGATCCAGAAGGCAACCCAGACTGGAATGAGGAATCTGTCATGTGAGTGAAGGGGATTCTCTTCTCTTTATCCATTTTTATGTAATGATAATTATTATGTAGTTATATGGAAATAATTTATTTTTTTATTGGTAAATATAGTCAGTTTTTTAAATTTATACTTTTTAAATAAAAAAAAATCTTATATAGTCTGGCAAGTTAAAATTTAATTTTACTGTGCCAATAAGCAGTTTTAATAATGAGTGTTATCAATATTTTGGAAAGATAATAATTTTTTTTCTTATTTACCATATACTTTTATTTTAAACACATCAGAATATGTATCCTATGTTATTAACATGTACTTTTTTCTTCTTTTTGTCTGCAGCCAAGTAGCAAATGTCAGTGACCATGTCTTCTTTACTGTCACCGAGAAGGATGATGTCTTGGGTCAAATTATCATCCCAGTTGCCTCCCTTCTCACTGTGAAGGGTGTGGTGAAAAAGTCTTCCTTGAAAGCCCACAAGAAATGCCCCGTTCCTCAAGGGGAGCTAATTTTCCAGTGCTATGTGTCCAAACAGCGTCCAACGATGGTTGCGCCCCAGATCCGCTCCAGCACTGGAACCCTGGGCTCCAACGCACAACTCACAGGCTTCCAGAAACTCAAGCAGAATTTCTCCCCAACGCCCTCCATGGTGCAGCAGAAGAAAGAAGAGAAAGAGGAAAAACGAAAGTCAAGCTCGCTGGCCAATTTCAACAAACGTCTGTCAAAATCTATCCATGATATCTTTAGCTTGGGGAAGTTTGGTTCTGGCGGTAACGCGGAGGATGATGAGCTGAAGCAACAGCAGGTGGGCAAGAACAAACGGTTCAGCCTCAAGTTCCCGAGCCTGGGCTCCGGGCTTGACAGCAGTGGGCGCGACATCCCCGTGGTGACGCACATCGTTCCCAACATGGCGTCGGTGCAGGGCGGCACGCGCCTCGTGCTGGAGGGCCAGAGCCTAGGTCTGGGCAAGTCGGACATCATGGAGCTCATGCTGTGCGACACGGACCTTCTCGACTCCATAGAGTTTGAGTCGGAGAGCCGCATCTATGTGACAACCAAGCCCACCACGGCCGGCAAGGGGGATCTTTGGATAGAGACTGTCTCAGGGGGTCAGAACGTTATCAAGAACATCTTTACTTTCGTCGATCGATCAGGTGCTACAACTCCTGTTGTCACTAAGAAGATAACTTCTGATCCAACGGGCTCTATTTCGAGCAGAGGAAAAAACTCAGCTCTAGCAGATAGCTTAGCGAAAAAATCCCCCATCCCTGAAAATAAAACATTTGAGTCGGAATCAACTTTCTCTTCATCTGTCCCAGTGGAAAGGTCATCTTCTCTGAACAACGTAGGTGATCACAAGGTTAAGAAGAAAAAATAAATTACTTTACCTTTTTCCAATGAGATTGGATGCTGCAAACCTAGATACATGTTAAAAGTATTTTTCTTCCTTATTGTAGTAAATAGAGTTTCATCCGAGTAAACATACAGTGTATTAAGTAGGAGTATGGCTTTCTAAACATGTTGGCAGTAGGCTCTCAAGAATGCAAAATTGGTGTTTAATATTGCTTGACACTTTCAAAACACACCTCAAATAGTTTTTTGAATATCGAAAATAAAAATAAAAAATTGGAAATTATATTTCTTTAGAAACTGATATACCCTTTATATGGATATCATGGTCGACCTTTTGTAATGTATTACAAAATAAAATACCTGTATACTATAATATCTTCAGCCATTCCACCTCCTTTTTTATGCCTTTCTTTCTGTCTATCAAGACAAGTCAAAATTAATTGTCACCAGCGATGCCTTCTTACGATCTAAAGCTTTAAGTTTTTGCTTATTTTTTAATACCCTTTATATGGATATCATGGATATATTGATAAAAAGAATGAAAGATTCAGTATGAGATTTAGGTGTAAAAGTTACAGCAAACCAACTTTGAATTTAATATGATAAAAACGAACTCCCAATGCTATAAACTATTCGCTTTGCAATGGAAAATAATGCAGAAGTCAATTGAGTCCTTTTTTGTGTAGAGAAACAACTTATATTGAGACACATAGATTAGTAAATTGAACAAGGATATGAAACTTTCATAATGGGAATTGATTATGCAGATTAATTTCTAAAATCAAAAAGCGTTTTATCTAAAAATAAATGAAGAAAATAATTACTTTTAACAGAAACAAAATTTCTTTCTTTAATCTGTTTTTTTAATTTTAACACCTGTCATAAATGAATATTTCTACTCTTATCTAATCTAAATATCTTTTAATTACAAGGCTGTTTTTTTACTCTACAGGAAGACCGTACCAAAAAATGCAAGCCCCTGTCAGGCTCAGCAACTCTTCCCAGAAAGATGCGGCCACCAAGCGAGGATCCTGGTGATTGCGTCGACAGCCTTTCAACATCAGCTCAGAGCAGCCCCACGGGGAGGTACAAGAAAAACTTCATGAAACACTCTCGGAGGGCCAGTGAATCCACAATGGACGAGAGCAGAGAACCAGAAGCCAAAAAGAGTGAGTGCATTTTTTAGTCTTGGACTTTTCTTTGGTAGTCTTCATAAATAAATGTTTTGTTTGTTTTGGGAATCTTAGATTTTTTTTGTGTAAAACCTCACGAGTCATGAATTGTGTATTAATACTTAATTTTTATGGTTTATGAGATTAACATGCATACAACTTTTTTAAAAGTTGTTAAAATATTAAAAATTAAAAATGTTATGGACGTAGACTGTTATAAAAATTATTAAGAACAAACTAACCAAGAGGTATCTGCCAGCATCACAAACATTGTGTAGAAGATAGTTTTTACGGGTAAGATGGGGACCACCACTGGACAGTTTCTGGTTGGCAGCTAGACTGGCTTTGAACAAATGGCTTGGTAGAATCAACCCATCTCAAGGCCCCCATGTATTGAATGACTCTCTGAGTGGTCATTAACGCAATTAGGAAGGCTTTGTTTGATAAACAATTTCAGAAGACCAAGAAAAGATGGAAATTAAAAAAAAAGGCACATTTAGAGAAAGCATGATTATGCTGTTACTAATTGTGTGGTTTTGTACTCCAGGTTCAGAGAAAGCTGAGCTACAACTGGAGATACTAAGGCTTCATAAAGAAAATCAAGGTATGTTTTAGTAACAAGGATAATGAATTAAATTGTATCTTTACTTACTAATATCTGGCTTATCTGTTAAAGCTACTCATTACATAGTAACCCTCTCTCCGCCTCTCTCTCTCTCTCTCTCTCTCTCTCTCTCTCTCTCTCTCTCTCTCTCTCTCTCTCTCTCTCTCTCTCTCTCTCTCTCTCTCTCTCTCTCTCTCTCTCCATCTCTCTGTGTCTCCTTTGTCTATCTTTCCCTCTATATCTCTTGTTCTCCCTTCTCTTTGCCTTCTCTGCATCTATCTCTCTCCCTCTCTTGCTTTCTGAAACTATTATAAACATTATTTATAATGCAAATAATTTTTCCTTCTTTTTTTTATTTTGCGAAGGGGTAAAATCATCGAGTTGAATGAATTTTTTTTAATTGCAATTCGAAATTAAAACAAAAACAAAACAATTACTAAGCTTATTAATCTTATTCATGTGTAAGTTACATGCATCATCTGTATTTCTTTAGGTTCACCAAAACTGGAACTTACATTAAAAAAATCTTTTTTTTTCCCCATTTTTTTCTATCCATTTTTATTTACGCTGATCTTACAGCCTGTGCCAAACACTTTCAACTCAGCAATCAGCTCTATTACTATCATGGTAAATGTGTATTGGATTTGTTCTTGCTACCATGTTATAATAATACAATCACTATGTCAATCTTTCTCTGCAGAGCTGAAACGAGCCAATGCTGACCTCAGTACATACATCGACGGCCTGGTGGCTCGAGTGATGGTCCACTGCCCGGAGGCTCTGGCTGCTGGAGATGATCTAAAGCCCCCGCCACCAAGAAAATAGTTCTAGTAGTTCTAGTAGTAACTGAGTAACAAGACGGCTGCGAATGTGCTTGCAGGTACCAGAACTGAAGGTGTCAAATAGAATGTTACTAATGGAGTGATAAACATAATTGAATTTGCTTGCAATGAACTAGTCCTAAGGCAAGTCTTGAGTGAATTTAAAAAGAGGGAGAAAAACTGTATGAGAGTGGAAACATGTGGATTTGTCGAATGAAACTTCTATTATCATAAAATATTTTACTTCGTCCGTCACTTCTTATCAGACTATTCTCATTTAATCATGTAAAGTAATCATTATTATGCATATGAAATCTCAATATGTATTCCAAGGATAAAGAACTGTTAATTCATAAGAATTCCTGATGCAAAATTAATGGATGTAAACTTTTAGCAATCGCCCAATGGATGCAAATTTTTAACAATCAAAGATGCTCAATCAGTTTATTTTTTTTTTCTTTATTTTTTTTTTTTTAAATAATGTACCAGTAAAATTTTATTCACATGCAAAAGTAACTGGAGAATGGGATGGCACCATCTGTTCTCCATTCAAATTAAATTATCTCAAAGGTTATAATGAATTAAATTCATCCCCATGTATGTGGCACAAAGATTTGTTGTAACTTCTCTATTTTATGATCTAAAGATTGACACTAGTAAGTAGGAAAGTTGGTCCAATACTATTTGATCAAGTGTCAGGGAACCAACAGTTAGGGACTGATTGTTTTGGGGAAAAGACATTGTGAGGTAGGGGTGTCATTACTTTCCTTACCATACTTTACTTTTCTGGTGACTTAAGAGCCCATCCCTTACTGGGTTGACACAAGCAGGTCAGAAGAAAATCTTGTGCATGCTGAGGATTGAACCCAGCAACTCCACGATGGTGGCCCAACATCTTAAGCACTATGCCCATGGCAACCTCTGTAAAGTCACATGCTTTTCCCAAATTATGAAAATTAAAAAAAAATTTTTTTTTAGATTTCCGTTTTTTGTTGTTGTTTTTTTTAATACAAAATGCTTATTTTATGTTTTTTATCATGGAAGTCCCTCAAATCAATTTGTGTGAGAAAAATGACAACAGAATGAGGAAATAGATTTGATTTTTTCATTCAAGCTGAACATAAAAAAAAAACTAGGATGATAATTATTTTTCTATGTTTACTAAGCAAAACGAATTGCAATGTTCTATGTACTTAAATTATTAAATTGTTTTTGTGGTTAATCTACGAAAACGAATGTGGTGAATCTTGCCAATATCTAATGCATTTATGGCTTTTCCCACCTTGCATTCTGGTTACACTGAATGGTCTTTTCTAGACTGATGAAGTTGACCAGGTGTGATGCTTTTTCAAATGGCCCTAGGTAATTATATGATACATGTTTTGGCTATAGGATTCATCAACTTGTTAAATATGTTTATCTGCTATAGATATATTTTCTTCATTGTTTTTATTGTGTCATTTTCTTAGCTACCTTTGACTGTCATTCTATCTGAAACTTAAAGGTTGTGATTATTGATTACATCTCAACAATTTTTTGTGTTTACAGGGATTTATATCCAAATGAAACAGCAGTAACATATTATTTACAGCAACATCGTAAACTGCCTTTCAATATTTATGACATGGTGATTACAATATATTTTTGTACATTTGCTCTATTCCATGGAAGGTTGTGATTTATTTTCTTGATGACATTAACTTTCTAATTTTATGTACTGAAAATCTGAAACATTCCTCACAATTGTTTTTCGCTGTTTTGGAAAATTATATTAAGTGTATTGTTATGAGTAATAAAACAAGTAATAAAGTTCAAAGGAACATTATTTGGCAAATAATGCAGCTTAATATCCCCTTCCATCCTATGATTAAGATCTGATGATCATCTCTAAGAAGTGGATGTTTGTGTCATTCATTTCATTCGAATCATATCAAAAGGTGCTAGAATCTTATATTTGCTGTGTATCTGAAAATCTGTATATTAGATCTGAGAATGCCTTCCAGGTTAAGGGGGCCAATCTTTTGATATCACTTACTTTTATGATTCATTTTAGCCCATTATGATGAGTTAGTTGTGGTGATAATGAAACCAAGTACATCTATTTCCCTATTTTTCAGCAAAGTATACCCATGCTACTTATATTTTGAGCTATTTGATATTTTCGTCTACATATATGATCAATGCCCTCAGTTCCATTATGTAAGCGTGTTTGATGTTTTATTCAAGAAATTATCAAGAAATATTTATTTATTTAAAATATAGATGTGTGCAACGAAACTGTAGGAAGAAATTTCTTTTTAAGTGACTTTTGGCTACCTAATAGAGACATGCTTTTGTGTGAAATAAAATGAGACCGACAAAAAGTAAATTATCTTTTTCACTGTAATGGCTATTTCTAATCAAGACAAGACTTGGTGTCAATGAAATCATATAACCAGGGGCTTAATACTCATAAAAAATCCTCATACTCATCATTTATTAAACATCGCCACTAGCTTTTTCTCACATTGTTACAGCTATACATAGAGATATCATGTGTATACAATTATGATCTAATTATGATAATGTATACAATTATGTTAATGTAAATAGCATATCCAATGTCTATTGCAAGTTGGCATACATTCCAATATACAAGAACTTTGATGCATTGCTGTTTTGCAAGGTTTATCTAAGTTTTGCCATCTTTCATCATCCTCACAAAATTTTAAATATATCTATAATAGGAGACATCTATACTATACTAGACTTTGTGGACTATTTGTTTCTGTCATTCTGCATCTTGTCAATACCTCTATTTATTTTCTGATCAGAAAAATAGTTTTTCACCTTCAATCACTTTAGTTTTTGGTTATAATTCTAAAAATAGTCTCAGTAATGCAAAATTATCACAAAATGGGCAACAAAAGTATAATTCATGCATGAACAAAATTTTCTGATAAATGGAAAAGTTTTTTATTTCATGTCCCAATATCTTTTTACATAAAACTAAAATATCATAATTGTTTGACAAAATTAGGCATGTGTTGCAATTTTTACAATTAATGTTCTTGGTTCTACAATATTGGTAACTTTTGTTGACCTTATGAAGAAAAACTATTTTGTTGAAGCCTGCTTTTTTTTGTGCTACATTAAATTTTAAGATTGGTAAGAAAAAACCAGCTGTGTGGAGGGTAACTATTTTTTTTACAGAATGATAAAAAAAATGTATAAAATTCTATGGCTCTCTTACATAATTATGAAGTTAGATCAGTACAACCTATGAGAATAAAAACATTTCATTTGCAATGCATTTCACCATTACACTTTGTCTTTTTTGTTAAAGCTTACATTATGAATTCAAAATTTTGTAATGAGCATTATATTATGTGCATTTAGACATTAAGGTGTTTGCTGCTTTTGCTTGAAGAATTAGACTTGCATGATAAATGAGAGTAGATGTGTACGAAACACTATTTCTTAAGTTAAGCAAAGTGAGACAGTATGTTGATGTCTCATTTTTAGTTATCTTGCTCTTATTTCAATTTGGCTCTATTTTTCTTAAATTTCAGATTATTACCAATAAAAACCAGTGTTTTATTAGATGCTAAAGTGATGGACAAATCCACATGAAAGTAAAATGATATGAAATTGTAAATAAATGAGGCTAAATATTTAAACTTAATATCAAGGAACTTTATATTTAAGTGCATTGGCATTCTTGTATATCTCAGAAAGTGTAAATTAGTGATGCCCTCTTTTCACTTATGCAACCAGAAAGTAAACTGTGTTTTGATAATAATTAATTGGCATTAATAAGTTAAATGGTTTTATGAAAAGAAGAATAGAAAAATGCTTGTCTATAAATAACATTTTAAGCAGAATTCCATGATGTTGTAACTGTTATGAAAGCATGTTGTTACAGTGAACTGTGATAGTGACATTTTGCCTTCTTAACATTCATACAATGCAGCTCTAAGATTAATGTTTCAAGATATGCCCATCTGCAAAGTTGTTTTATTCAAAGTAAGCAATGTTTGTTGTACATGTACAAGTTAATGTGAGCAAAAATCATTGTTGAAAATTGTCCATAGACACCTACAAAATCTAATTCTTTTATAACGATCTCTACAAACCATAAAGATTGTTTTATTGAAGTAAAAGTGTTTACTGTATAAATGTTTATAGACATTGAAATGTGAACGTTTGACTCAGTCTGCTTGTATT
Source organism: Elysia chlorotica (assembly GCA_003991915.1). Lineage (NCBI taxonomy): Eukaryota > Metazoa > Mollusca > Gastropoda > Plakobranchidae > Elysia > Elysia chlorotica. Next base: position 146,113 of record RQTK01000142.1, read on the forward strand.
ATTCATAGAAATTTTTTATTTGAATGATTAACTTTTTTATTAGATACATTTGCAAGTTTTTCATAGCAAAAATGAAACTCCTGGAAATGGAAAGATAAATTGTCTAACCTCAGCAATTTAAAAATTTGTAATTTTATTAACCCATTTTTGTTTTTTTTTTGTTGTTGAAAATTTTGAAGTAATATAGCAAGTTTGTGTTCTAATCTTGTAATAATCTGGACCCTTATGAGTATGGCCAGCCTTCTCAGGTTGTAGAAAAAAAAATTAATCTTATGTTTCTTTTTTTCTGTAAAATATCAAAATAACTATTGAAACGCTTTCGCTCTTTGTGACTATGATAGCATTATAATATTTCTGAGTCATTTTATTCATGTCACGTCACAATTGCCCCTTAATTGCTTTTATAAACTTTTGAGATAAAGAGATTAGGCCATGTTTAACCATCTCAATTATTTCCCCCATATCTCATACGGGTCATTAGTGAGAGACACCATTAAATCTACTAGATGCAACAAGATTGTAACGGAAAAAGGGTGGACACTTGGATGGTAAGTTTTGATACATGATAGAAAAAATATGTCCAAGAACGAGGAAATGCTATGAGAAAATGTCATTTGGGATAATAACTGAATAATTGGCGTTCAAAATATACATACTGTTTAATTTTGTAATTGAGTATCCTTCATGTACTTTTTTGAGAATGAGGAGGAGAGAAAAATTATCTTTAACAAGAAATGAAAATTAATGTATATATTGATATTGATACATGTATCTATGATTCCTGAATTGCAATGCTGTAGTGTTTATTTGCAATTTTGAAGTGTACATCTGCTTACTTAGATATTCCAAGGTTTGATCAACTTTGTATACATTTTCTAAAAGGATAGGTAGTCACTTTTGTAATGTCTGTTAATGGATCAGTATTTGTTCCTTGGTAAAACTTAAAAGTTATCAGAAAGTATTGTGTTTTGAAAAGTGCGAATTATAATACTTTATCAAACATCACACAATTTTCTGGTATTTAATCACTATATACTATTATTTTATAAAATAAAGTTTGTGCAAACTGTACCCTATTGCTTTTTTGTTTGTGTATTGTATGTGCGAGTCCAAATGTAGAAGGCTGTTATTTGGATATCAATCCAGTGGTATTCCTTTTGAGCTAATATAAGCTGTAAATGTAATTGCAAACAAACTACCAAAGTAAATATAATTTTTTTCCTAGGTTCAACTTTTAAAAAAATATTTAATTTGCTCTATAAACAGAAATGAAAATATTTTTCTAACACTGCATTTATGATAGTTATTGAACACAGACCACTGTTGTTTTTTTGTTTTTTTTTTCGTTTTTTAAAAATTCAAGTTTGAATCTGTCACATGTTGTATACTGTAATATTCTATGGCTCCACACTCTCTCCCTCTCCCTTTAGAGAACCATTAGCCAGTTTATTAGCAAGAACTGTTCCCCCTCTTGTGTTCCTCCTGCAGTGGTGCTCACCCAATATACAAAGCAGCTCTTGAGGATCAGAGGAGAGAAAAGGGAAAAAGTGTTGTAATCTTTACAAAGAAAAGTAAAGCTGATGAGGCAGAGAAAAAGGGGCGCACTTATCAAAGCTATGACATTTTAATGCAAAGCATTGCTTTGCGAAAAGATTCCAAATCCAAAAAACAAGATCTAGCTACAATGGATGCCTCATTAAGGACCCTTCAGCATGAGCTATACTCTGTAGTGCCCCCATGTACATACATTTCAAAATCTTGAACATTTTTATGGAAAATGTTAGGTTTATAATTGGGGTAAGTTACAATTACACCCTGGACCAGTCTCATGCCATTGATATTAACAAGACATATGCTGTTATAAACAAGACAGAACTAATGCACTTAAAATGTCTCATAAGCTTAAGTTGTTAATAAGTTCAATATATTCACATATCTTTTGAATTGATTTGTTGGTGATAAGTAAAAGCCTGGTAATGGACAGCTTGTCGGTAGTATTTGTCTTTCAATTTCCTAGATAGTAATTTTTTTTTCCAGGATGTAAATTTGAGGAAACATATGTGCTGGACACCCTGTAGACTAAGATTTGGTTCATTGAGAAGGCTAATGCGCCCAAAGCGTGCAGATAACTCTTACTTTCTTCAATACAAGCTGGCGTTGAGGGCACCAGGTAGCTTGACCAGTTAGTACTTTGGAATGACGAGCAGGGAACTCAGCGGTTTGGATATTGGTTGCCTGCCCCCCTTCCCTCTGCATGTAGGATTGGTCAGGAAACTTTTGGGATCGTACGTATTATCTAAGACTTACATTTCCTCTCCTTGACTCTTTATCTGATAATGACTGAGGCATAGGGTGATTGATTTTGCTTTTGTTTTGTTGCTTTCACAGAAAACGTAAGTACAGACCATTGTGACTATCTCCCCATGACTCAAAAATGATGATTCGAATTACCCAATGGTCTGGTCTTTCCCGCTTTCACTCTTAAGCTCTGATTCATTGAACTACCAGTGCTACCATAACAGGGTTTCACGTGAATTTTAAAATGATCTAATTCTAAGTGAACGTTAATCTTTACTATTTTTAAACACTATGCAAGTGAGGTGATGCGGCGCATTTGACAAACTTTTGTACCACACCAGCATGTCGTGTTTTGTTGACCAACTGCACGAGGATTTAGTTTCAAGATGAATAGAGATATATGAATTGATACACGTAAAGTTAGTTTGTTGATGGGGAGAGCTATTTAGTCGATATAATTATTGGAAACTTTAAAAATAGCGCGTGTATATCGGCAGTTTTTGATACCTCGTAAACATGATAAACATTAAATATTATTTTAGAGCATACACTACTGACAGTTTAGGACTTAGATGATTGCAATGATTATATTAGCTTGAAGCATGTTTAATTGATCTTGATCGTTATGTCTCATAAGAAAGAAAAACTGGGCCATAAATATCAATTTTAGCAAGTTTGCTATAAATAACTACCAATGGATCCAGGCTTGTTTCCCCTTGGTCGCATGCAATCTGTTTGGCACCTTAACAAGCTCTCTCTCTCTCTCTCTCTCTCCCTCGCTCATTTTCCCCTCGTAACGGTAAAGTCAACATAAGAAATTGTGGGTTTTTTCGTGCAACAGAGTTTATTAGAAAAGTTTTAACAAGTATAGGAAACAAATCAAACCCAGAGAGTATCGTCATTGAAATAATTTTACAGACATGTAAATAACATTAATGCGCTACAGTATTCAATTTTTTTAGTTATGTGGACGGCAACAAAGAGTACATTGATGGCATTTATTATTTTGAAGAATATCATCTAATAAAGCGACCTTTATAAATCTACCAATTATTTTAGTGTGAGATTTTCATTCATGTTTTGTATGACAGACAATTGTGAGATGATCACAGAAATGCTTTCAAAAATGTGTCACTAACAATACAGATTTGAACATAATTCAAATTCAATGAATTTAATTCAGGGATCCTTTTGCAAGACATATAGCATTTAAAAGTGTACAGACTGTTAAGTTTTTGTGAGAAAAAATTGAAACTTCAATCCATTATTAAAGAGTAGAGTATTAGAGTATCACAGATCTAGTACATCAGGAGTGTAAAATCGTATATGTCACACAACAGTGTGGATTCGGTTATTAAGCCAGGAAATCCGAGTAACAACATAAACAAAAGCAATAATTCGGTTTGAGAAAATAAACAAGACGCAATAGCTAACATTTTAATGGTTTTAAAATATCACGACAAGCCTTGATTTTAATCTATTAATCTATATAAAATGTTTGTTTGTCAATTTCAATCAATATTTTGAGACTGAATGGTACCGCGATGAAATGCAAAGTTTTGTTAAGAAAGGATTGACACTTATTCATTGTTAAAAAAAACGCATTAAATTCTTTATACTTTATATAACATTTACACTGTCACAATTATGTTAATTCAATGCTCATAGTAAGATCCAAAATGGCACCGCTCGTTGACGACACGGATTAAAAGCTGTGAAGTTTTTCTGTCTCAATGAGTTCCGTTCTGTTTCTGAACTGTTCAAAACCTACTATGGATAAATTTAACTTATCTTTTAAAGTAAAATACTTTTTATCGTTAGTTTCACTTATCTTATCTTATCACATCTTAAGTAACGTATGCTATAAGTGTTTAGTTGCGAATCAGGAAGGCCGGCTCGGGAGTCGGGGGTTTTGGCGGGAAGTCCGCGGGGGCGGAGGGCCGGATCATGCGGGGAGTCGGGCTGTCCAGGTTCCGGCCCGGGGTCTGCACTTGCAGGTCGAACATTGCCGAACCTGGGTAGGCGGTGCCCACGGGCGGCATGGGTGGAGATCCGGCCTTGGAGCGCAGGCTGGTGAACGTGTCCTCCTTGCTCAGAGAATCGATCAGGTAGTCGACCGCGCAGGTTCTGCTTCAGGTGGCCGCCATGGGCCGCTGACACGTCTGAGGAGGGTGGCGAGCATTCACAATAAATATGCAGTGTAATGTAAATACATTTACAATAATAAATAAAGGAATATATAATATAACGTATATAAAAAATGTAATTTGTATAGCCTACATTACACGCCGTATTACTCTTGTTTGGCAGGGAACTCAGCGGTTTGGATATTGGTTGCCTGCCCCCCTTTCCCTCTGCATGTAGGATTGGTCAGGAAACTTTTGGGATCGTACGTATTATCTAAGACTTACATCTTCCTCTCCTTGACTCTTTATCTGATAATGACTGAGGCATAGGGTGATTGATTTTGCTTTTGTTTTGTTGCTTTCACAGAAAACGTAAGTACAGACCATTGTGACTATCTCCCCATGGCTCAAAATTGGTGATTTGAATTACCCAATGGTCTGGCCTTTCCCGCTTTCACTCTTAAGCTCTGATTCATTGAACTACCAGTGCTACCATAACAGGGTTTCACGTGAATTTTAAAATGATCTAATTCTAAGTGAACGTCTAATCTTTACTATTTTTAAACACTATGCAAGTGAGGTGATGCGGCGAAAAAAATTGCTTTAGTAACAACATCGACTGTTGAGAAAAAAAAGCTGCCTACCGTGATTGCAGGCGCCACAAGCGAGTAGTTGACCGCGCTGGGAGGCTCCGTGATGTTGAACTGCAGCGTGTAGTCCCCGCGGTTGGTGATGTACAGGTTGGTGAAGTTGGCCCAGCCTTCCACGAAGGTGACAGTCGTGTTGCCCAGGAGCCTGGCGCGCCCGCTGCTGCCAGACTGGATGGAGACTTCCATCACCCAGGGTGAGGTGTACGAGCCCAGGTACGATACAACGGCGTTCTGGAGGATTTGAATATAACCGAATAGTGGAATTTAATAGTACTACAGAGATATGGAGGAATCATAAATGATTTGTGTAGCCTAACCATTCTTGGGAATAAATGTATATTTGTTTCACTTTTTGGGGGAAATGAGACTACTATGTTGAAAATATGTTTGTGTAGTTGTCTAATGTCATTTTATGGGTTTTCTCATGCGTACAATAATTATAAAGTCAATGACACACCAAACCATAGACTTGAAAAAACAAAAATGGAATCCGCCCATAAACTTACATCTCCGCAAGATACACCATAGTAAGTAACACCATCAACCGTTAGGTAGTTATCCATGGAATATACATTTACGATAGTAAATGAAGGAATATATAATATAGCATATAAAAATGTGTTTATGTAATTTGTATACATTACACACCGTATTACTCTTGTTGCAGAGAAAAAAAATTTTTTTTTGCTTCGGGTGACCTGTCTCTTTACCTCTCTGTTTTTTTGTTCCTTTTTTGCCTGTCTGTCTTTGACTTTCAGTCTCAGTCTCAATCTCTCTCTCTCTCTCTCTCTCTGTCTCTCTCTCCCTCTCTCTCTATCTCTCTCTCCCTCTCGCTCTATCTCCCCCCACCTCTCTCTCTCTCTTGAGCGGTTGTCTAATGGTGGAGCGCGTGACCTATAGTGAAGAGAGCTACGTGTTCGATCCCCGCTTTAAATGCTAATTATTTTGGTACAGTTTGAGTCAGTATCTATAAAAATTGACCTGCCAAATAAGTATCCCTCTCTTAGATCACCCTTTCAAAAAAAAGAAGCTAGGATATTAACCTGCGATGTGGACTGGTTTTCTCTTTACAAAGATTAGTTTTTATTTACATAGCAATGCATTCATAACACTGATGTGACTACTGTCAATAACTTTATTTCTGAAAGCGGTAACAGAAGGCCATCGTTAAAATTTTGAAGGGAAAAAACCCCAATTAAAGAACAACAACAAAAAAGGAAAAAAAAAAGAAAAAAAGAAAAAAAAACAAAACAAAAAAAAACAATAAGGAAACTATGAACGCAAAGAATTAAAAATATAATACTATTCTTTGAGGACTGATCGCTTTTTCTGCCGACTCCCAGCTCATTTTCTTCTCCTCCCGTTACAACCCGCGCCTGAACATTTGACCTGCAAAAATAGCCTACTGCACCGGCGTCAGCTTGTCTGGCCTTAAAAAAACAAAGGGCCTGCCGCAGATTGACAAGGTCGCGCGGCGCGGGCAATTTATTTTCAGGTAGTACCAGTCGATGAGCAATCAGCTTTTGAAGTCGATAAATTTCTGCAATATCGCCATACACCAAGCAAGATATTGCCAAAATGATCGCAAAGCGATGATTTACAGCAATTCATTTTATGGGTTTTCTCATGCGTACAATAATTATAAAGTCAATGACACACCAAACCATAGACTTGAAAAAACAAAAATGGAATCCGCTCATAAACTTACATCTCCGCAAGATATCTAAGAGTCTACTTGGGAGCGGAGATTACTGTAATTTAAATACATGAAATATTAATGTTATGAATAAAACCATACCTTGTTATGGCTTCCAGCTCGATAATAAATATTTGAACCATTGTACCTTGTTTAGAAAAAAAATTATAGTAGGCAAGTAATCTTTGATTAGCGCTAAGTCCCGCAGATTTCTGAAAGAATCCTACATTGAGACGAGGGCACCACGTTCTAACCTTGGTACTCATATAAAACACTATCGACAAGACTTTCTTGTATCCCATTAAACATGCTTGAATTGCAATTGTATTTGATTGAATCTAAACACCTTAGGATTGAATTATATCTATAGCTACAGTCACATGCACGTTTTGTTCTGGTTTGTTAGGGTTGTAGTCAACAACTTAACGAACAATGGTTTAATCAGCCAAATAAACTGACCCTGGGTTTGAGCCTTGGGGTGGAAGTAGAACTTGTACAGGAGTAGGGTGGTGAGAAGCGCGACCACCACCAGAGACAGCACCACGATGATGACGATGTAGACAGTCTCCAGGTCGCTACCACTATTGTTGATACTTTCAACATAAACTTACATCTCCGCAAGATACACCATAGTAAGTAACACCATCAACCGTTAGGTAGTTATCCATGGTCACTGTGGTGTTGTCAAATGTGAAGGTTGTTCCATTCTGGATTTCATCACACATTGTTGTTATTGTCTCGTTATAGCCTGAAGTTGTAGCCTCCATATTCAGTGTGACCACCAGACTTCCTGTAGTTTCACAAAAGGGGTAAAACGCAGAAAACATTTTACCATGATGAATCTTGGTTTGACGTCAATTCGCTATTTCATTGCAATTATGAAAAATGTCTTTTGTCCCAATAGTCTAATAAACAAGTTACACAGTGTAATTGCAATAAAAAAAATTAGTATCTCCTAAATTTGTATCCTCATGAAGCATCAAAATATGCCATGAAAAAAAATAATATGAAAAATACCATTTTAACTGTTTTTCCACCCAAGTGCGACAGCTTTAGGCAAAACATAAATTTTGCAGTTTTGATCAAATGTGCCGACAACTTTTCAGTAACATGTAACGTTCTTTCCAAATAGTTTCGAAATTTAAAAACAAAACAAAAATTTTGTAAGTAGTTGACTGAACACACCTCTCCTGTAGGCGTCTGATGTGATGCGCATGTTTGTCTTATCACTGTAGTAGTTCCGGACTTGCGACGCCCAGTAGGGTGCCCTTTCAGAATCGTAGCTTATGGGGAACTTCAGTTCTAAAGTATGGGTCTCCTGGACAACCATGTTCTTTTGTTGCTGGGTCAACAGATCCACCAGGACCACCATCTCGACTGTGTATTCCACTGGATCAGACTGAATCGCAACCTTGATGGGGCATTTGCCTGGCTTAGTAAGTTGCAGATTCAGGAACGTTGCCTTACCTGTCGTGTAATAATGTGAATACATTTGATGTAAAAAATAATTACTGCTTACTGTTGTTTTTTTTAGTTTGACACTATTTCACTATATTTATTCTAATTTCCAGTGGCATGCGACATGAAAAAAATATTTCTGAAAGAAAGCACCCCAACTAATGATGAGGGAGTTAAAATAACAATATTATCTGCGAGAAAAAGATACAGTAATTCATTAACAAAATGCGTTTAGGCCTACTTTCCCCCCAATTTGCATTTGTAGTAGGAATTACTGCAAATTGATTTCTATTAACTACGAATTTGACGTACCCGTGGATGGATCGAATGGAACGGTGAGAGAGCCACTCAAACTGCCGGGGTAGAATGATGCATCAAAGATGGAGGCTGTGGCAGTCCATGTCAGGTTCTGAGAGAAGGCAATGTACTTAGTGACACTACTGAAGACAATTTGTCTTTAATGCTATCTTTCTCATTCTCGGGGTATGATTCATGTCCATCTATACATTAACACATGGTTATCGTTAAAAAAGACATAAAAAGACGTTTGACTACAAATCCAAAGTCAGTAAAGTAATTTTATTTCATGATGTATCTATTGTGAGCTGTGTGGAGTCTACACTGACACTAGATTGTACCACTGAAACTTAATACTTTTATTTTCTTTTGAAGGCTACCTTCTTTGTTCAGCCAAAAAGGGTGTTATTCTATAGCAAACCAATATTAAAAAGTACAAATTGGACACAGATTTATTTTATTAAGCATTAAGAGTCTAGACATATTCAAAGTTCCTTGGTCAACTCAGACATGGCATAATTGGCTTACCGCCCACCCAATGTCGCTGATTAGAGAGTTGGTGTCTTCGTCCTTGAGCTGAACGTCAAGCTCTATCGGGAACCCGACGAGGCGATTGGTCGTCTTGAGCTCAGCATGTGGACCCAGGTTACGTCCGTTTATCTGGAGATGAACAAAACACATACTTGACGATTTAAAACAACAATTTTGAATTGGTTGATTAGATATAAATGTAGAAAGATTACATTTCAAGAAAAGCGATGCATCTATTGAAACTTAAAAGCGAACCTATTCAACTTCTTGGAAAAATCAAATATTCTTTCACTGAATGAGATCGAGATATATTTATGACATACTGTAGCGCATTAATGTTATTTACATGTCTGTAAAATTATTTCAATGACGATACTCTCTGGGTTTGATTTGTTTCCTATACTTGTTAAAACTTTTCTAATAAACTCTGTTGCACGAAAAAACCCACAATTTCTTATGTTGACTTTACCGTTACGAGGGGAAAATGAGCGAGGGAGAGAGAGAGAGAGAGAGAGAGAGAGAGAGAGAGAGAGAGAGAGAGAGAGAGAGAGAGAGAGAGAGAGAGAGAGAGAGAGAGAAATTCTTTCTTTATTTACTTATTTCTCTCTCTCTCTCTCTCTCCCTCTCTCTCCTCTAAAAAATTGCTTTAGTAACAACATCGACTGTTGAGAAAAAAAAGCTGCCTACCGTGATTGCAGGCGCCACAAGCGAGTAGTTGACCGCGCTGGGAGGCTCCGTGATGTTGAACTGCAGCGTGTAGTCCCCGCGGTTGGTGATGTACAGGTTGGTGAAGTTGGCCCAGCCTTCCACGAAGGTGACAGTCGTGTTGCCCAGGAGCCTGGCGCGCCCGCTGCTGCCAGACTGGATGGAGACTTCCATCACCCAGGGTGAGGTGTACGAGCCCAGGTACGATACAACGGCGTTCTGGAGGATTTGAATATAACCGAATAGTGGAATTTAATAGTACTACAGAGATATGGAGGAATCATAAATGATTTGTGTAACCTAACCATTCTTGGGAATAAATGTATAATTGTTTCACTTTTTGGGGGAAATGAGACTACTATGTTGAAAATATGTTTGTGTAGTTGTCTAAAATTAATTTTTATTTAATGTATTTGATAGTTATTAATATATTCTTAAAAGAAATGCATCTATTTAGAATAATCAAACTGTTAAACGAATTGATTACAGATTACAGTCCTAAATGTCCACTCTAACATTCTGGACAAAATGTGCGACTTCAGACTCCCCAACATTAATTTTGAGGATCTAGGCTTCGATAAAATAACCTATAAAGACATAAAGTGTTAAACTGGTAGAGATTGCATGCATATTATTTCCAACAATCTATTAGAAAACAATCGATGAAAGTACATTGTCCATAGTGAGAAAAAATGAAAGATGTGAAATTCAAATTACATGATCGTAATTTCAAAGGTATACTTGGAAAACTTATCACGAAAACAGCTAAGGAATGAAAATTGTCAATAATGAGAAATAAATGAGGTGGGGGTGGAATCCACATTATATTAAAGGGTCTACTTGGAAAGCGGTTGACGAACGTACATTGTCGTCAATGACTTTGAACTTGGGTTGGATGCTGAACTCTTTGCCCTCTTGGACATTGCCGACCACCACAGTGTCCATGACGAGCTGTCCGGTCTTCTGTAGAGTGACCATCTGCCCGCTTTGGGCGCTCGGACTGCCGGGCTCCTGGATGGCTGTGTAGATCACGGTGGCGTTGATGATCTCGTCGAATGTGCCCAGCTGAGCCTGCAGACAGCAGATTGAATAGAGGATTAGACACTTCCAAGTTTGAACTTAAAGACTGGATAAAGAGCTCCAAATATGAACTTGAAGACAAATGACTAAGAGAAACAAAAAATAATCTACTGGGAGGCCTAAATGTATTACTATTACTTTTCAATGGCGTATTTCCTCCAATATGCGGCAAAATTCTCTTTATAAATACATGTAATACATTGACATGCATCAGAGGACGAAATTTGAACACAATAGTGAAAACTATCAAAAGGAAAGCAAACAGAATACATTATCAAAAGAAAAACAAAAAGAATACATTATCAAAAGGTTTTATTATCATAGAACAAAACTGGATACGGTAAATATCGGTTTAATTATTCCTTCGAGTAGGCGTCACAAAACTGTAAATGTTTAGGAAAGATGTAATCTCCCATAGATCTATCTGGTCGCAGCCCATCTATGCTTATTAATGCAGAAAAAAGAGTGTGCATCTGTACAAACGTACAATAGTGTTATAATATATGTTATACCTGGTTGCAGATTTTCTTGCCCACAACGTCGTAGTCAACAGACGGTGTCTCACCAGGTTCGTCAGCGATCTCCACATAGAAGGTGGTCTGCTGCAGTTGTCTTTTTTTACGACCAGAAGATGATGTGTCCGATACAATGTTGACCACACGCACCTGTCAAGTAAAGGGAATTTACCGTTTTTAATGCGCGACTTATAAAAAAAAAGCTATATACAGATGCATCGTACGTACACTGAGGAAGCCCAACCCCATGGCACGCGCTGAAGTGAACCCCGCAGAGCAAAAGAAAGAAGAGGGGGGCCTCGAAACACTTGGAAAGGGGAGGGGTGGGGCTGGGGGTGTAGGCACAAGTAGGACGTATTGTATACTCTTGTGCACAAATTGAAAAGACTTCAGAACAGAAGGCAGTGAAGAGTGCACCGGTGATCTATTTTTAAGGAGAAACTAAATGTTTTTCTCGACTGGTATTCAAAATATGCAAGTGTATGAAACTGTGTGTCAATCTCAACACTGGGGTGAAAGTATAAAAAAAAACTTTAAAAAAACCACAAAAAAATAGAAGAGATTCCTTAGTTTATTTGAGACAGAGACTGAAGCCAATACCTTTCTAGGATCCACGTTTAGGAAGGCAGCCAAGTTCTCGACTATCTTCTCTCCAAAGAACTCCTCATCAGTCATGGCTGGCAGGGTGAAGGAAACGACGATCACGTCCTGCCGTGTGACTGACACCTCCGAGTTGCCGCACTGCACCCAGAACAAGGTGCTCTCTGCCCGACTGTAGTGCAAGGAGAGAAGCGGTAAATGTGTGATTAATTTTATTGGTGCTGTTTTTCCCCCACGAAATTCTACAAAAAGGGTGATTGCCATAGTTTAAAGAATTGTAAACAAATTAATAACGTGGGTGTGAATAGTTCGGGTATTTGAGAGAAAGTGGGTACTTAAGAAATGCACATCCAGTCAAGTGTATCCCCTCTCTTTAACTCTGAGATAACTATCTTCTTAGTTATTTCCAAAGGGTCTGAAAAATATCCCAAAATACAAATAACGAAAAGTACCTGAGATAGTTCTCTCCGTTTATTTTATCAGCGACGTCGGGCATGTGTTGGTGGTTGGTGGTCTGCGGGCGCAGCCTGAAGCGACCGTTCGAATCCGTGTAGCCATTCTTAGGTTTTATAACTACGCCATCGACATCGACCTTTGGAGAGATCGCAAGGCAAAACAATTATATTAAAAGCCGAATCCATTTTTTTCGTAACTTAAAAACACCACCCAGAACATCATTCTTTAACTTAAGTGGGAAATATATTAAAAATATTCGTTAATTTTTCAATCTATAATAATTTAAAAAATAAAGAACATTGATTTGCTTTTACTGATAAACGTGCAATTAACAAACAAGCACTTGAAATAAGAAGTATTAAAAACTATTATACATGTGCATAAGTTGTGTCTAGTTACTCCCCCCCCCCACCCCATGCCAGATATTTGTTTCTATAACCCCCCTCTGCCATCAGCAATTACAGAAGCCCTGTCAAATCTATTATATGACTCCTTGCTGCTTCTGTTATATAGACTACTGAATCATCACCTCCAGGCGGTTTTGTTGTAGACTCCAGATGCTGAGGCGGACACATTCGTCAGAGTTGGAGTTCATGAGCATGAATCTCATTTTCCTTGGGTTTGTGCTTGACAGGAAGATGTCAAACACTTTGTCTAAAAAGTAAGGATTGTGAGAAAAGTTAAAACAAGCAGAGCAACTATTAAGTTTCTGTTAAGTAAGTATTGAAAATGTGCAGTTTTATTTTAGGAAAATTCCTTTTAGTTTGAAATAAGAGATATTCCAAACCTGTGAAAATCAAAATCTATTAATGTGAAATAATAACCATAACTTTCTGGCTATTCAAGAATGTATAACTATTGTACCATAAGTTATAGTGAAACTTGCTTAAAAACTGCTGTATGTAATACAAATAATACTTTCTAGAGTATAATGATTTTACCGAGAGCGACAATTCCCTGGAATGTACTGAGACGCTTTCTGCAAGTGTAGCCACTGCACCAACCGTGATCCTTGAGGAAAAACATAGAGAAGGTACCTTTTTCATTATGTAAAATATTTCTGAAATACCGGTACTGTGAAAAGGCATCTGTGCATTTCTTTTTCAACAAAAGGGTTCTTTTATAGTTCTAATTAACTTAAATAAGATACTATACAAATTGAAAGTTTTCAGCTGCCAGCGTGATTTAAAAAAGAATTCAAAATTTCTAATTGGCGCTTCTTTAGCTTACATAGATAATTTTCTTCAAGTCTTGAACTTGGACATTAGAGTTAAGGGCTGTATACCTGAGGTCCGTTGATGAGGTCCACATATCCCTCTGGGCTGTACAAGGCTACCGGGCTGATCCTGCGCGTCTCGGTGTCTTCGTCCATGCTCTCGATGGTGAGCAGACGCCAATCATAGTAATCTTTGCAGTCGTATCCTCGCCAGTTGCTGTTCCAGGTGCAGTTGTCAACCTTGTAGATGCCTGGTGGCACAGGAAAAATCTCTCATGCTTACTAAGAAAACAGTGTACGCCTTTAATTATCCATCTATCTGTATTCAATTGACTTAGTATGTTAGTCATTTCTCAAACAATTACTTGATGAAAAGGTTATATACTTCATAGTTATTAATACAAAAATAAAATTTTGACATCAAACAAAATCATATTAATGTCTGATTTAAACTTAATGCCTTAATAAAAAAAAGTTTTAAAAATTGTTCTCAAACAAAAACTTTATGGTCTAAAAAATTCACGGACTAAACAAAGAATAGAGAAAAAATCCACCGGAAAGACATCAGAAACATAATTAATTATTATGAATTTCTCATTTCGGTATTTCCGTTGTGAATTAGTCCATCTTATTTCTGCCAAAGATTTCTAATATTTTACAAATAGAAAGCACCATTTTACAACTAAGGTGACGGTTTACCAGGCTTCTGATGAAACTGACCTTTGTGGGGGGCGTAGCTGTCCACGTCAATCTTCTGTCCAGTGGGCGTGGTGAGCATGACTGTGGGGATCCTGTAGTCGCCCAGACCGTAGCGTCGGTCGCCGTCCCACTCGTAGGCAGCCTCGGGCAACACGAATCCCACGTGGTTCAGGAACGTGCCGTCCCGGTCCACAATCATGATCTTCTTCTTGGCGTCACAAGCCATGTCCACGCAATCAGCGGAGTTGATTTTGCTGAAGAAAAGAAGAACGGTTGTCAAACTTACAAGGAATTAGTTGTTGTTGTTTAAGTCGTTGTTTTTTTGTGTGTTTAAGTATACTAAATTATAACTACGATATAAATCACAAGGCAGTTAAAATATGGAGAAGTCTGTTGACGCTGGTGGGTCCTGGCCATAGTATGCGAAGGCTGCTCACCAAAAAACAAAAACAAAAACAGAAAAAAAAAACAAACAAAACGAAACATTTAGGTGACAACTGAGATTTGTCTCCTTATGAAGGAATAGTTTCAAAAGACCCCGATTACTTTATAAACAAATCTTATGTGCCTTTTTAGTAAATAAGGTAAATTATGACAAAGGTATGACTTGCGTGCTCAAAAAATTCGGAGATATACATGAGAGAGAGAAATGGTATTAACTGGCTTAATCAAACGAAAAAAGCGGTTTCTTTTTTGTTCAGAACAATAAATACAAAAGTGGAATAGATGTAAGCAAGACCCTGCCATGCCAGTGGATATCAAATCATCCTTACCCAACTGATTCTTTGCTGAAGAAGACCTTGGAGTCCGGCTCAGTATTTTCCCAGCGGCTGTTAGTGATGTATATCGGGTGGTTAGCATCCTCGTTGTTCATGTTGTCAGAGATAACGGTATCACGGCCGCCGCTGCAAGAATTATAGTTGGCGAACAGATTGCCTGTGGGGAGCAAGACACACATACAGATTCATCGCATCTAGCAGCTGCAACTGTTCACAGCGATGCTTGAATTGAAATGTTAAAAGCTATACGTACAAAGAGAGTGACTATTCCCAGTTAGTTACTTTATTTTTACAATGATGCTTAAATAGAGGAGTTAATGACCATCGCTGCAATACGTGATCGAGCCGTTCCGGTCAGAGCTTTAAGTCAAGGTAACAAATTACCGCTTCCAAAAGAAGAAGTCTTCATAGAACTAATGCTTATCATAGAAATGCGAAAAAAAAACTTTAAATCATTGAATAATAAATTGTAGCACCTTGCTTAAATTTTACACTTTTTAAATACATATAGTGCCAGTAGTAATGGGACCAGGAGTAAGAGGTATATCAACTTCCATACATCCACACTCATACTCACCATCAACCATAGTGCGTCCGCCGATAGTATTGTAAAACATGATGCCTGTGAACGGTTTAAACGGCGCTTCGTTTGAGGCACTAGTGAACGTCGTCGCAGCAATGCCGAATTTGCCACAGGCGCTTGTGCCATAGCCCCTGCCTTGCTCGCTTAGCTGGATGTTGACATCACTGGTGGACATCACATCATCGGAGTAGGAGAAAGAAGACGTCTTGCCAACAAACGCATTATTGGTGATTTCAAAGTATGTGTCCTGGAAACGGAAAACGTGTTTATGAAACAAAATGTATCATGAGATAATAGAGATATGCGCGTAGCGTTCTATGTAAATTGCATTTAAAACGTAAATTTAAGAAATCGTTAATATAAGCAAACAGACATCATTAAAGGTATTCAGTTCAAAAACATAAACTGGAATAATCATGCGGCATGTAACATCTGCAAAAAGTAAAAGCCGATCTTATAATGCAACGCCAGCGGGGAGAACTTCAGTTCAGTATCAAATATCCCACTTACAACTTAAAGACTTATTGAGATTTGTAGAACTTTTTTTCTAACAAGCAAGAATTGTTCTATAAACCACATACATGGCTGATTTAAACAAGGATTAAATCTCGTATTATTTTTCAAAACCTTTAATTACTCCCACAGGTTTTAAATTAAATAATGGATCGTCCTTATCAATAGTATTTATTAGAGTTTGAAACAAAGCAGTTATTTTTATGGAAACAAATCTTACTTCGTATGAGTGGTCCACAGGTGAAGGTCCAATGACCAATGGGAAAATCCCGATGCCGTTTTCTATGAGCCAGTTGTTTTTTGCAACAGCACTCGGCCTATTCTGGTAGTAAAGGCCAAAGTCGTAATTCTTCCATAGAGTAAACCCACTGAAGGTAATGCAAGTTTGATCAGCCGGAGCGTCCTCCGGAAGCATACCGACCCCTGTGTATTTGAAAGGGAAAGGAAGGGAATTAGCGTTCGGATATTTTGGCTTCTTTTTAATTAGCTAATTATGATACTTATATTGATATGACGGTTAACCAAATTCCTACAAGTGTGACGTCGTTTTTTCCATCTCTTTCAAAAGTATATTCACGGCTGCTCCTAGAAGACTGTAAGCTATAAACAAAGCAGTATGAGATTTGATGCAGAATGTGAGTGAAAATGAAAAGGTCTATTAATTATTATTTGAAAATCCTTTCACAGTGGTGCGAGCACAGTACCTATGAGTGCTCCAGATGCTCTGTTGTTTGACCACAGGTCTCTGTCCGCTGTGGAGCAGGCTTGACCGGGCAGGTGGTAGGCCATTCTCTCCGCACCGGCCACAGTGTTATTGACCAGCACAAGTCCATTGCTCTTGATGGCCTCGATGGCTCCTTCGTACTCAATGTTCATCTGTTCGACTCTGTCCAGATAGGCACCCGGCCAGATGCTAAGAGTCACCAAGTTGTTAGTGACCTGGACACCAGAGCCTTCCACGCGAATGCCTATTCAGGTAAAAAAAAAGTTTAAGAATTTTAAAAAAATAAGGCTAGTTGGGCGGATGGACTTAACATACGAAATCTTGCCTAAAATGATGATAAGCTGAAATCTAGAATGTTATTAATTTTTTTCGTCACAAAGCCCCAAGTTTTCTCTACAAAATTAAGGTAAGCGAGAAAAGCTGTGATATGATTTAGGGGTAACTTTGCAAAAACTCGGAAATAAGCCTCGAAATATATGGAAAAAAAGATTTTGATTTAAAACATCGTGGTTGTTTGATGTAAGTAATTGATATTATTTTATTTTTGTGACAGTGAGGCTTTTGACTGGCATCTATGATACCCAAAACATTAGAGAAGTATAATTCTACTGAGATTGTAAACTCCAACGTCAGTGAGTCTCTATTCAATCAGCTTTTACCATCACCAAATTGGCACGACAAGTCCGTCGCCTCACCTGGTCCCACCGTGTGGTGCACAACGTTCTGGTCGATCTCCAGGCCCTCGATAGCGAACGCTCCGATGGCGGTGCTGTAGCCGTTGTGAAAGGTGCAGCGCCGGACGAACGAGTACATGATCATGCCAGGTGTAGAGGTCGTGTCCATGAACGTCAGAGAGAATCGGGCGTCGTAGTTCTCTGTGAAGCCCTCCTGGCCCGTGTGGAAGAACTGGACGTTGGAGAACTGGCCAAAACCTGAGGTGACGCAAATATCATGATGCTTCACTGTTTGCATGGTACATACGTCTTCATAAAATGTTTTCTACTTAGTTTGACGCAAAAACATTTGCCACTTGTAGTTTGTTTGTATGATATATTTAGTTATGTATTTCAATCTGTCTTAAGACCCAAAGAGCCTATTATCACTGAACATTAAATACGTGTCTGTCTCCCTGGGTACCACTCCGCTTTACCATTAATTCATTATCCATATGCAATTGTATTATTGTTGCCCTATCATTAGTTTTCTTTTTTTTCCCAATGAGCAGCAACTTGTTTATAAGTTTTATCTTTTCAAAAGGGACAAAACTGCGTTATTCATATAAATAATAAAACACGAAATTTCAACTCATGTCGAAAAACATGCTCAGGTTTTTGAAATTTTTATTAATACCTCCTTAATTAATCTTTCCCCCAATTAAATTGGTACCCCATCATTTTCATAAAAAGCCTACAAAGTGGGACATTCTCGAACGTACCGGCTCGCTGTTCTCCATCGTAGAAAGTCTGTCCCACCAGCACTCTGGTTCCGAACGATTCCTTCTCTGAGCCGCTGTACTCGTTGCCTTCAATCTTTATCCTGCGGGTAAGAAGGGCCACCTCGGCCTTCATCTCTATTGCTTTACCGTCAACAGTGTCGCTGAAAGCTGGCGAATGGATTTCAAGATTGTTGTAAGTTAAAATTCAAAATAATGAATAATGATTTAATCGGAAAGTTGGACAAATCATTGATGCCTTGGAGAGATAAATTTTGAAAAAAAAATTAACAATGATAAATTTTAGCTCAATATTGTATTCAAAATTCAATTTGGAATGAAACCCACTATTAATATTAATGGAGTTTCAAACCTTTGAAAAATACTCATGTGCAACTATTTTGTTTTGTAGGCTCACCAAGATGTTTGAACTTGACGGTTTCATTGAGGGTGATGACTTTGCCAGCGACAGACTGGATGGTGAAGGTCTCGGTGTGCCACGAGTTGTAGTCTGTCGTGGTGAGCAAGATTTCGTTCCCAGCCTCCCAGCCGGTGTTGTCATCCACTGTGAGTGTTTGATCCCCAACGTTCGCCGTTATGTTCAGCTTGGTCCTGATGATTCCTGGATCAACGCCGTGTAACTGGATTCCGCCGAATACTCCTGTTAAAGCAAGAGGTTCATTCAAAATCTAGTATCGCAATTATGTTAATTTTCAAAACAATATTATGGCAATGTCGAGTTAAGAACTAAAATTGTTATATTTTTATGATAGCGATGCTTATAGATGGCATCTATATAGCCCAAGGGCTCAGAAAAAACATACATCTATTGCGCTTGCAAATTATACATTTCATAACGGCCAAATACTCTTTACCCGAATCCTAAATGGAATAAATTGGTATCAACATATTCAAAAGCACTCAGATGGTAATGGCATATTTGTAGTGCAGCAATGTTTTAATGATTGACTTATAAACAGCATCTATTTTTACCCGTGACTCAGAAAAGTAAAAAACGTTTTTTTAACACTAAATTCCATCTCATTTTCATCACAGTTGTGCGAAGAATAAATTATAAAGCACACTGATCAGTGCGAACACCAACAACTGTTGACTTGGTCCATGCATATCACTAACTAACTAGCACTGACCGATGAACTTTGCTCCGATTGGCGCGCCGCTGACGTGCGGGAAGACTTCCGACCGTTGGTGCCCGTTGATCAGGATGCGCAGCTTGCCTGGGAAGGGCTCCGCCTCCGACCATCCGGCCACGAGTCTTCCGGTGATGTGGATGTAGTCCGCTTCCAGGGTCACCTCCAGGCTCGAGTTGTCCTGGAACTGCAGGCCGCCCTCGATGATGAGCCGTCCCAGCTTGGGCAGAGGCTTGTCCACCACGATCCACCGGTCTGAGGAGTCGGGGTTTGGGGGAGTAGAATAGTTGAGGTTTGTAATCGAAAATCGTTGAGCATTGTACGTAATTATCCAAGCTTCTTGTTAGTTTATTAATCTAGTTCTTCTAGGTCCCAAAACACTGTATGTGATCAACAGATTTGAATCTATTGGCCTTGTAAAATAATTGAGGACCATAATTATGTAGTTTTTCAAACTCCTTAGTCACTTATAATGTTGCATTGGTATCAGTGTACTTGTCTCAGGAACACAAATTGACAATGCCTAGCTATTTATTCGATGGAATTGAAAACTTCAGGCACCACATATCAGTTCACCAAAGCTTTCTTGGTGCAAACATATTATATTATACGACACACACTCAAACATTTGAAAACACATGATTATTTATAAAACGTGTACATAAAACAATAAAAGCACCCTATCCGTATTTTTAGAACTTTGCTAACTCAGAAAGAAGTAAAATCTGATCCCGAGGATGTGACTTACCGATGGGTATTGTGAGATCTTCATTGTCAACAGGCTCCACGCCTGACTCCGTGAGGTTAACCCAGGTGGCAGGATCCGACCAGAGCTCTTTATGGTTGGGGTCCAGGGTTACCTCCATCGGCAGGGGTGGGGGTTCGCATCCTCGGTAGTAGCAGCGGAATATTCTTGCGCGGATGTCTAGGTCGGTGTCACCAATGATGGACGCAACTGCCCGCTTCTTGCGGGAAAGCCGGCTTACTGAAAATGTCGAGAAAATATTTTTTTAAGTAAGAGTCAAAACACTTGAAAATAAATTTCTTTTCTCTGAAGTTTCCTTACCATCTAGCTTCTCGGTGAAATTCTTCACCCATTGATAATTTATGAAAAATTCATTGTGTAAAAAGTAGGATCAGGACTTTGAAGTTTCAGATCAATTTCACTTTCGAATGCATCCAATTTTTTTAAAAAAGCTCATCAAATTGTACCAGCCTCCAGCAGATTTATACAATGTTGCCATACTTAGCTGACTAGTGACTTTGGTGTACGTCCTATCTCTCCTCTATATCTCACGTCATCTCGTGTTATATTATCTCATGTTATCATATCTGATTTTATCTCATTTAATCTTTCTCCTACCTGCGTAAGTGATGGTCATCTCGGGGACGTTGTAGTACCAGTCTCCGTGCGAGGCGGGCCCAGATAACATGCTCTCTGACATGTTGCTCACCTGGGTTGCGCCGTCCAGGTACACTCGGTCAGGCTTCTGCTCTGCGAACTGGGTGAACACCAGGTAGTCTCCAGCCTGAAAATAGTAGAAACAATGTTGTATTATATGATAAAGCGTTCACCAACACTGCACATTTTCCGTTATACCTTCGTCTTAATTGATCCTTGAATGTTAAATATTTGTAGTGTTTCAAGAGTTGTGTCCATCTGTTCTATAAAATTATACACATACTTCAAAATAGCGTGCGGTTCTTTTGTTAATGATTCCAAAATGTTCACTTTAAAGAGAGTTCAAAAGAGAGAGAGAGAGAGAGAGAGAGAGAGAGAGAGAGAGTTAGAGAGAGAGAAAGAGAGAGAGAAAGAAATGGAGACATAGAGAGTAGCTGCATGGGGATTGGGTACCAATAAGCACCTGAATATCAACGTCTATGCTGAAGAGGGTACAAAAGTTATCCATAGGATCATTTTTAAATACAAATATCGTAATATTATATTATTTATGACGTGATTAATATAACTTTATAAAATGGAATCTCTAGATATAACTGTGACCAATAGTGGTACACGTACGTCGAATCCTGACATGACACTGTCGTAACTGATGTTTGTCATGTACTCGCCGTCTTGGAAGGTGAAGTTGTAGTAGTGGTTAAGCATGAGCACCATGGACCAGCCACCCTTGTGTGTGATGCGCTTCTCCGCGAATGGACTGTGGCTGGTGCCGAATTTTGTGGTGAAGACTGCATTGTGCCCAAGCAGGGACTTTGGTACAATGTTGTTGAATGAAAATCTGGGGAAGAAAATCTACTATGTACATCTTTATCCAGTTTGGTTTAGTTGGCTACTTTCTCAAAGTCTAACATCAGTAGCTAGGCTATATCACGGGTTGGTCCTAGGACTGACTTCCGACAATTTTACTTGCTGCCACACAGAAACAGTGGGGATACCAGGGCTCCAGCCTCAGCCGATCACAGTATACTGACACTGATCCAACTAGTAAGGACAAAATCCAACAAATAAACTTTGCACGATTGTGAGTTTTGAACCGGATACGTCCCGACTGCACACCGCTTTACCACATGCCTCAGTTAGCTCCTTCTTTATAACGAGTTTGAAAAAAAAAGAAAAGCGCGGGGCAGAATCAATGCTTTTCGACCCAATGTCTTCCAAGGTAACCTTGGACAAAATGCAACGGAAGGAAAAGAATATTCTGCCTACCAGTAGCCGCATACCAGCTGAAATAACAAACAGACTTTGACACAATTATGTTGACCTAAAGCACAAGAAAAACATTTCGGGTCAAATTTGACAACACATAAAAACGAAAAGGCGCCTAGACTTCCTGAGCGCAGTGGGCGGAGCATTACAGGCATTGCGGTCCACACGACGATAACTGATGGCATAGTCACGCCCTTTGGGTATGGGGACTTTCACATTCCCTTCCTATCGTTTTGTTTCCGCTATGGACCAATGGGGTGCTATCGCAAAACCTGTATTAGATGGGGAAAGCACGAAATGGAGTACGTCTGGTTTGCACTAATACTTCACTGTTTGTCGGCTGTGTGAATATGTGGAGCTTACCTGCCGAATTTGATCTGGTCGGAGCACACACAAGCTGGTTTGTTGACGGCGGTCAGAGTCGAGCTCTCACACTCGTTGCTGTCCAGAGACGGCGTGCAAGGGAGCACCTTATAGTTTGGTTTATTGTTACCAACAAGAGATCCATCCAAATCAACGATCACACCTTCAGACTCCCAGTCGTACTTCACCTGTAGCAGAACAATCGAGAAACAAAGTAAATGTTTTTCTAAAGGATATCGTAGTTTTAGGTTTACTGAAGTTATAGGAAGAATATATAATTTATTGATATTGTAAACAATAGGAATACACGGTGAGAGAGAATTGTACATCATATAAGAGAAGTACTATCCGATAAAACTTACGATGTGTGGCGAGTTGATGAGTTTAATTCCTGCTGTATGTGCAGTAAAGCCTCCACAGAATTCGTTGCATGTTCCGTCAATACGAGTCCACGTGATGGCAGCCTTTCCAGCCTGAATTATTCATGACAACAAAATAGAAATAAAGCATTCATAAATGAATCATTTGTGAAATTGATTTAAAGTCGCATACAAAATTACCTCTGCTTGCTAGAGCACAAGGGGCAACTGCAGAAGAAAGAACTGTTTTTGCATTAAGCTGGACTGTTTGAAATTCATTTTCACAAATATTGATTTTCTTTGTCTTTCGCAATACGGATTTTACAAAGACTAGTACTTTATATAAAAAAACTTGTATTCAAAGATACATTTCTTACCTGGTCAAAGTTGTAGAACTCGACGTCCTTGATCATGAAGCCGTTCATGTAGGGGAGGACCACGCCGCCCCCCGAGCTCTTGCCGCGGAGCTTGGGGTCCGAGGCGACGATAAGACTGTTGAACACGCCCGAGCCGTCGTTCTCGTCAAAGAGGGGCCCGTCTAGGATCAGCTTGCCCTCGTAGCCCGCCTTGTCGTTACTGACAAGCACGAAGTCACGGAACTGCTGCGCCCCAGCGTTCACCGACTCGGCGCCCTTCTCGCAGTTCCAAGCCGTGAGAGAGTAGAACTTGGCAACCTAGGTACAGAAAAAAGCAATACATCCTTTTCGTTAGTTTCAACACCTGTGTCTTCTAGGTTATTCCTTTGAGCCATGGAGCACTGGCAGTTTTTTTTTACTCTATGCCTAGCCTCCTGAGCTGAAAATGGTTTCTAGATACTCAATGTCTGTCATCAAAATCTGTTTACTGGTGTGTTACTGTGTCCATTCTAGATCTAGATCTACATGGTTATTTAGCGGTGTCACGGTGCTCAGTGAAATAAAAGCTCCACGGCTTAAGGGGTGTCTAGGCATCAAAAGGTTAAAACAAAAAGAAGTAAAGTAACTTAACATTGGTTTTATACCCTCTGTGTTATCCGAAGTACCCTTCATAGTGACGGGATCACCAATATTTGAGAGAGAACAATTGAAAGAGATTTACATTATCAGCAAGTATATCTCACTTGGTCTTCATGATGGTGGGTTGGGATCTTCTTTAACCAATTTAAAGGATTTGTGAGAGCCTAAAATTCTCTACCAGGTTAGGTTTTGCTGTTCGTTCACGGCCATAGCTTACTATATTAACAGCCTCCTCATCGTGCAGACCATTAATTTTAAAATGTGGAGGCGGTGATTACTAGTCTCTGTTAAAGCCGGCTAAAAGTCCAGACTAGAAGCCAAAATTATTTTTCTCTAAAGGCCAAACGTCTTTTACCACTGTCAAGTCCCGTGAAATGTTTTAAAAAAATATATATTTAAAAGTTAATCATATTAATTCAACATTAGAAAAAACTAAAAAACATTTTCAGTAAGATTACACGAATCTAGATCACTTAGAAAAGGTCTACAAATATTTTGGAATTTAACTTGGGATGGTGCAAACAAGGCAAAGTTACACATTTCCAAGATGGAAGCCTCCTTAGCTTTCGATTAGGATCAATGTTTTGAAGATTTATCTCTTTTATTGACAGCAATGTTGTTTTTTGCTGAACCTAAAAGGTGAGAATATATTATTTAGAAAACTTTCTCCACTTAGATCTAGTGACTGCAATGTATGATACAAAAATGACTAGATCTAGATCTAAAATTCAGTCAAGATCTAGATCTAGGCTAACTAGATCTAGTCTAGACTCGGGGAGTTAACGAGTGTTTACTTTTCTCATAAGCCTACTGTAGTCTGCTGTCCAACTCATAGATCTAGTGATACTTAAGTGAAGTCACTAGGGCAATTTGATATTGAGGAAGTCTTGGATCGTCCACTTATGTAGTGGTATAGCCTACTAATTTCTCTTTTCCTATTCTTTTTAGTTAAATGATAATTCAGCGACATGGTTGAAGGGTTGGTGAAGCTTGGCCTTTATACTAATTATAGCAATTCACTGGTGATAATAACAGGATTAACCAGTCATTTTTCAATTTGTTTTATTTGAAAACACAATGGCAAACTACAGATGACATATTTTTATTGTATTTTTATTGTAAGGATAACAAGGTAATAGAGGGAAGATATTAACCTGTGATACCTCTTTGGCAATCTAGCATACATGCAATGGCATCATTGATTTTGTTAAGTCTTTGTTGGAATCTTCCGACTGTTTTACTTGGAAAGTTCACTGCAGATCCCATTCAAAAGGCCTTCAGCAAATTAAGACAGGGCAATGGTGGAACATACTTTATTAATGTCCAACAAATACTAGGAAAAGTGAATATATTTTAAACAAAAGTATTGCTGCCATTACTTGTTGATATTGATGAATTTTCTACAAACTCTAGTATTACTTGTCATAAATGTCAATTTGAATGGACAGAGGATGTTTGTGGGTTCGTAGAAAAGTTGCCAGAGTTGGAATATTCATTGAAAGATGAGATAAAGCACAGTTTAGTTTATATTGCTGATTATGTGACACGGAAAGATGATGTTTGTGAAGAACGCGAGAACATATATAGTTATTTTGAAAAGTTTGGAGAGTTTACTTCAAGTTTAGACAAAGGTGGTTTGAAGAAAGCTAATGATTCAACCTGTCAGTGGACAATTTTTTCCCTTATCGTCAACCATGTGTGCAGAAATTCTCTAAGGGATACACTGCTCAAGATCTCCGAAGCATTTGACTTTAAAATAAATCATCACCATTGCTTCACATTGAGCAATATATTTCCAACAAATTTTGTAAATAAAAAACCTGCCATTGGAGAAGGAGCCAAAACAAAAGATATTAAAGCTGTCCTAGGGTAGAGCTATTTTTGTCTTAATTAAATTTCTATTCTATAGTCTTTTTCAACTTAACCATTTTTTCCATTTTATTGATCCCACAAATGTTATTTTGATTATTGACACAATAAACCTATAAAGTGCTTCATAGGCTGGCAATTTTATTATATGCCCTGCAAAGCTCTTTTCATTTGACCGGAACAGTTACAAACAATAATATATGAAACAATAGTGTTTTAAGGATAAAAAGCCTACTGTGTACTATTTATCTATGTGTAAGCCTGCAAATTCTTTCTTTATTCTTCTTTTATACTCCTAAATCATTATTTTATGCCTTTCAAGCATTTTGTAATATAAAACCTGAATTTGTTAGGAAAATTGTAACCCCCTCCACATTATTTCTAATGACGCACGTTGAATACGCCTGTTATTAAGTACTCCATGTTCACGGCTCATTGCATAAAGTCGTCACATGGTTAGAAACACAGCAAAATCAATAATAACAACAACAAAAACAACCATCGCAAGAACAATCCATACACCAACAATAACAACAACAGCAACAGCACGTGTTAATCAGAATTTTTGTAAGTTTATAGCTATAACTCACTTCGCTCTCTGCAGAAGAGTCACAGCTGGCACCGACTTTAGGCATGTAGGACTCGAAGAGCCAAAGGCCGAACCAGCCCAGGGAGTGAGCGGTGTTGTTCCTAAACTCTCCAAGTGGCACAGCCTGGGGGCAGATGTTTGGGTCAAAGCCTGGACCCTCCGGGTGCACGTGCATGCGGTACCAGGTGCCGAAGTGTGTGCCTCCTGCTACATTGTTGTGTCTGAACAAGGTTAAAGAAGAGAAATGCAAATAATCATTGACTGTCAAGTCTTATGTCCCCTAGTATTGGCGAAGAATCTGATACGGAATGGAAAACTCCTGCTGCAGCGATATGTCTGGACCAGAGTTTTGAAAAGTACGTTGATGAAGGAATGTAAACAAAACGATTTTTTTAATGATTCATCGTAAGTCCCCTAGTATTATCAAAGAGTCGTATATGGAACCTAGGACTCCATCAGGGATTCGAACCTAAAACTCTCTGCTTGCCCTAATACAGCAAATCTCTGACTGATATACCGACGTCCTTGGTAACAGCCTGTAGGATTATCTGTAAAAGTTTTTAAGCTCATGGAAAACAAATGGTCCTCACCGATTTATACAGAACCAAAGTTCTAACAATAACGAAATATAGAAGGAAAGTATGTTTTCTTAGGAATGCGAACTAAAAAGTAAATTCCGATTGATTTTTTAAAGTGAAAAACATAGTTGTGGTTATATCTTCAACAGTTCACAAAATTAATGTAAAAATTCGTCTTTACCTTCTAAAAATGTAAAGACTTATACCTGAGAGTGTTGTTAGGGTTGGTAGCCCAGAAAGCAGCCGGTGTGATATCGTCGTTCCTGAGCGAGGTGGAGGACCTGACGAACACAGCCAGGTTGTACTGGAATGTGTTGCCAGTCTCGTCACCATCCTCCAGGAAGAACGAGCCGCCCATCGTGTTGTAGAGCACGTTATGCTCCACCTTGGTTGGGGGGGGGGGTAGTTTGAAAAGTGTTTGTAAACATGAAAACCACTTACATTTTGATAGCCAATTATCTAATTTATAGACATAACAGAGGACATAGACTCAGTGGAGATGGTAATAGTGATATTGATAACTATTTTTTTAAATCTGTTCGTATCAACTTAGGGTAATGGTCTTGATTATAAATAACGATTGGCCAAGGAAAACATCATTCAACCCCCAGATTCCTTTAGATAAGGGAACTACACATGTACTTTCAAACATGTGATGAGTTGATGTTACTTAAAATTATATCCAACGATTTAAAAATAGTGCAAACTTTCGTTTATAAACAATAAGATCTAGAAGTCTGCTTCCAACACTAGAATTAAACTTTTTCCCGACTTATATTCTTCGATACTTGGAAAATTTCAAGTATGAAGCAGGTTTATTAGGCCCAAGCAAGGAAATCACAGCGCAACTCACGAGTGTGTTGTGCGAGCCGTGGATGTTGACGGCTCTGTTGAAGGAGTCGCGTATCGTGCAGCCGCGGACGTAGGACTTGTCCATGTTGCCGTTCAGATGGAAGTGGATTGGGTAGCGGCCCATTCTGAACGCTTGGCCGACGTGTCTGAACTCAGCGTAGGACAGGTGAGCTTGGGCGATCTGAAGAAGCATAAAGATTTTTGTTAGAAGACCTTGATCTTTTAAGCTAGATAAAAATTGAAAAATTAGAGTTTTAAATAATGTCTCTTGCTATCCACAGTCTTATAGGATCATCAGACAAACACACACACACACAAACACAAAATAACAGAGAAAGAAGATCTATAGTTCATGATTGTATTGTAAGTTTCTCGTTTCTGTTTGTTTTTAATTGACTTGCTACCACAATAAATGTTCAACCTGACACGGAAGAAAAGAAGGAGGCATTACTTCTCTTATTTTAATATGATAATGATGATTATAGTGAAGAAGAAGAAGAAGAAGAAGAAGAAGAAGAAGAAGAAGAAGAAGAAGAAGAAGAAGAAGAAGAAGAAGAAGAAGAAGAAGAAGAAGAAGAAGAAGAAGAAGAAGAAGAAGAAGAAGAAGAA
>RQTK01000142.1:174513-207432 GCA_003991915.1 Elysia chlorotica
ATGATGATGATGATGATGATGATGATGACGATGATGATAATGATGCTGATGATGATGACGATGATGATGATTGTGATGATGATGATAATGATGACGATGATGATGATGATGATGATGATGATGATGATGATGATGATGATGATGATGATGATGATGATGATGATGATGATGATGATGATGATGATGATGATGATGATGATGATGATGATGATGATGATGATGATGATGATGATGTTAATGATATTTATAATGATGATGATGATGATAATAATAATGATGACGATTTATGTGGAGATGCTGGAGGTGGTGAAGATGTTACCTGAGTATCTTTCACTGCCTGGTGGACCATAATGCACCCTCCAAACTGGTCAGAGCCGAGCTCTTCACCAAACCTGCCCTGAAAGCAAGTCTGGGTTACGAACTCGCCTGTAGACCGAGGAATTTCGGAGCAGTTATAAACATAATCAATGTAGATGAGAGTAATCAATTTGATATATATTTTTACCGAATGGCAAACTGGTGTTAATTAGCGACACAAACATAAATCGCGTATAACCTAATAAAATTAGTAAAAAAAAAACTGAAACAGCTTGGACAATCTTATTTCCTATAAAACTCCAACATACCCATGTTAAATCCTTTAGGACAGGCCTCAATTTTGGTATCAAAGGCGATGTTTCTGTATCCTCGGAACTTAACGTTCCTGGTCAGGTGACCAACCTCGGCCCTGAACTCGACAGTCCGCGAACCGTAAGTGCTCTGAACACTGATGTGCTCGTACTCCAGGGGCTCTGTCAACGTGACTACCTTGCCGTTCACTGATTGGATGGTTCGGACCTGGAGTAAATATGCGGTTGATATTAACTCCAACATGGTGGTTCTTTAAATACACTTATCTCCTCCTTTTTTAAAACTTACTTTCCGATTCAAAGACTCCTTAATTTTCTCTAACAATAATTGTTTTTCAGTACTGGACCTTGTAAACTGCAGCCTTACCTACCCGTCTCTTTACCGATCAATTTGTCTATATATATTTGTATCTACCTATCTATCTTTGTATATACCTATCTATCTCTGTACTTACCTATCTGTTTACTCTCTAACCTATGTGTTTATCTACATAATTATCCATTTATCCATCTATCTATTTATCTACCTCTCTGTCTGTCTATCTGTCTACCTATAGATCTCATGATTGACCAGATTGTTCTTCAATTTATATTTCTTTCAGGTAAAAATAGAAAACAATGTCAGAGGATATTTGGACTAAAAACAACAACCGAGGCTCTGCTTAACACTCATTGCACAGATATACCTCTTATGTTGCTGCAAGGACAAACATACTAATTCGTGGCTCTCGGGTAAAAATGAAATTCCGTAAGGAAAAAAAGCCTAGTTACCTCTGATTCTTTCTGGCTGAACATGTCCCCAGTGGTTGCTATGACAATATCATCACCAGCTTCCCAGTCCACATCCACCTCCAGGGTCAGAGTGTTGCTACCAGCGGTTGCTGTGGACGCCAGTCTTGTCCAGGGGTAAACTGTTGGGGTACCTTTTAAACAAAAGAAGAAACTTCGTATTAGAATGGACATTCCTACCATCGTTCAAAGATCACCTAATGGAATCTAGGAGGTGTAATGAGAGATAGATAGATAAGTAGATAGATAGATAGATAGATATGGGGTACCTTTCAAACAAAAGAAGAAACTTCGTATTAGAATGGACATTCCCACCATCGTTAAAGGATCACCCAACGGAATCTAGGTGTAATGAGAGATAGATGGATAGGTAGATAGATAGATAGATAGATAGAGAGAGAGAGATAGATAGGAAGATAGATAGATAGATAGATGAATAAAAAGATAGGTAGAGAGAGTGAGAGATATATAGATAGAGCAAGAGTCTCTGTTCGCAGGAAGTACTGAGAACAAAATTTCTGCTGCATGTGTATTTGCATGTCAATGAGTCATAAAATGTCTTTTGAAACTATGCCTCAAGTCAATTTATAATGATAAAGTAAAGGATTGTTGATAACAATTCAGTTATTTATTTAACTAGGGGGGGGGGATGAACAACCAAAGTAGTAATAGACCTACCAAATAGGTTGAGAGTGCCCTCCCTCACTGCCAGAGTCTTGGTGCCATAGATGGGCAACTCTTTGGAGCGGAGATGACCATACATTGTTATAGTGGCTGTGTGGGGCTTCGGGAATGGCCGAGCCTCAGTGCCAGCCTGTCAAACAACAGCAACAATTATGTTGAAGATTTGTTTGTAGATAATTAAACATATAAAATAGTTGCTTGTCTCCTTATTCAATTATTATTGTTATGTGAAGCAATGTGATTACCGTACTCATCTACCCACATGTTGTTTAAATATGCAATTTACCAATTGCTGTAATGAAAATAAATATCCACTAATGGTATAAAAACGTATTTGTGCTTGTAGGGTGTTAGAAAGTAAAAAATAATGGTAACAAGAGCAGGAATACACAGTTACAAGAACAAGAACACCGGCAATTTTTACATTACCGGTACTCCTCCTAAATCATCAACAACGGCAACAACAAAAACAGCATAATAATTTTTTTGATATTTGTACTGTAAGAAAGAAGGCACAGAAACAGCGAAAAGACCAGCCTTATCTCACCTGGAGCAAACCCCCATCAGTAATCAAGATATTCTCTGCATGTAGCTCTACTGTAGCCTCGTCAAAAATAACTTCACCACCTGCGAGCATACACAGAGGTTTATAGTAAGAGAAAAATTAACATTGTTCTTTTATAGAGAGGCTCTTATGAGAATAAAGTGGATACAAATTGTAGTAACATATTTTTGCATGTTATTATTCATGCAAAAATAATTATTTTTTTATTTAAAATTTTAACTTTCTTAAACTTTTTGTTTTAATAAATGTGCCCTTTTTCCAATCGATGGTCTTAATATCTTTGCTATTTATTTGTTGCGGACACAAAAAGTAATTTAACAAATTTAAGAAACGTTTATGAAAACCCTTAAAAATCCTTTTTGTGCGAAGGTGAGGTATGAAAATTAAATCCACAGAAGAAGATCAACGTACACAAACAATAAACAACCGTTACCTTGAATGAGCAACATTGTTAAAACTGCAGTGTCTGCGTCCAGCAATATCTTTTGACCTTTAGGGATGACCACAAAGTCGCCATCAGTGGGAGGGGACTGTCCACCCCAGGTATACGGACTCGACCACATGTCAATGTACTCAAACTCGGCGCTGATCTACAAGAAAGAATAACGAAAGCACATTTAATATAATATTATTTGTTTATTTTGCACTTTTTGCTGTAAGAATATAAATTAAATTATAAAGAGACACGCATGTACTAATTTATATAGTTGCTCTTTGAAATTAGATAAATCCGCTTAAGAACATAATTATATTAAATTTGCAGTCAGAATGGTTTGTAATACACTTTCCTCGGCATGTATTTGAAGAAAAAAATATTTACAATGGTTGAAGATGGGATTGCAAAATTGGGTTTCTGAATTCTCCAGTTTCAACTGCAACTTTCTCAGGGTTTAAGTTGTCAAACTTAACATATTATAATTCTCGTTTCTTCAATACTTTACGATTGCGTCGATGCTGGTTGAATAAATACCCCTTAAATTGATTTTCACTTATCCGGATCTCATTTTTCTGGGAGCCCCACTCATTAATTTTTATTTTAGGCTGATAAAAAGGGCACATAACTGGACTTTTCATATAAGCCAATGATTTTAGTTATCTTCCCTAGAGATTAACTTATCGTTTTCTATTTCTGCGGAGCCACTGTTTCAATAAAGAAGCTGCTGAACCTGTGATAGATAACCGCAGATGATTTTTCTTGAAGTCTAGGCTAGAGGACATGTTCGCTTTCTGGCATAATAGATTTATACCTGCTCGGCGAGTCCCCAGCTGCTTCTCTGGACCTCCACGTTACACGAGGAAGATACGGCAGAGCCGGTGCGGCAGGTGATGGACGTGGGGTCCACTGACTGCACATCGCAGATGTATCCACATATACTAACACTGATGTCGCCTGTCACAGACCTGAGGGCGCAACAGTTACACAGGGAATCAAAACATAGAACACCCGTGACTCAATAACCTGGTAAATTAGAAGGTTTTGTTCCGCCACAGCTTTTAAGTGATCAAAAACAACTTGTTATTGGTTCCTTGAGGCACGACAATGTTCAAATTAAATTCCTGGCATTGAATTCTTGTTTATTATAAGAGGAGAAAGATGAATTTTCTAAACGTTTCTTTAACATCGCTTCGTAACGATTGGGTTGATGTATGGGTTCACTGAATTCATCACGATTTACATGTCAGCCGCTTATAAAACACAATTAGTTCTTCTTTGCTTTATTATTGGCGATGTTTTTTAAGCATTTATCTCTTCAAATATATATCCCGCCTACAAACAGGCACATTCAATCTACTAACTGGCACATTCAATCCAGACTGATCAAAGTCAAGATCACAAGGTAGACAAGCATGGATAGAGCCAACAGTCACAAGGTACACAACAAAGAGAGTCCCGCTTAAGGCACTAGAGTGCAAGGGGAGACAAGTCAAAACAGTTCCTCACCCGAAGTTTGTCCCTGTGATGGTAAGGACGGTACCTCCTCCAGTGCCGCCCCTGGTCGGGTTTACCCCTGTGACGGTAGAGACCAGGGACGCGTCGTATGTGTAGGCACTGGCTTGGGTCTTACTGACACCTCGGACGGTGGCAACCACATTGCACGAACCCGCTGAAAGTTATAAATTTGTCAAGTAAATACACTGAGATCGTTAGTTGCGAATAGCCAGATTTATTTTTAGCGACTTTTTCAATAGGGTTTGGAGAAATCTTTTATTATATCAAAAGTTGAAAGAGACGAAAAAGGGGGGAATTGGGGGGGGGGCGGAACAACAACAACAACAACTACAACAACAACAACGATAACTACAACAACAACAGTTCAACAACAGCAAAATAATTATCATGATAACATTCAGAGCCGATGCACTACCTCCATGGGCCGGAGTCTTGCAGATGTACTGGCTGGCGGTGACATTGACCTCAACACAGTCAGCCCCACAGATGGTCACAGCGCTCTCCGACTCCAGGAATCCGGAGCCCGTCAGTGTGATGGTCTGACCGCCGTTGGTCGTTCCTGGGTGGAGACAACATAGTTGGAAAATAGAGTCATTTAAAAAAATTGATGGGCTGTAGAAATAAATCTAAAACTAAACATCATTGGTGCCTCCTTCACTGTGCGGCAAAAGTCGCGCAAAATAGATACGATCTTATACATTTCTTGACAACTAACAGGTTATCTTGCGGAATTTAAACCGGATTCACAGCCAAGTGTTTTAGTGAAACCGCGAAAACAAATGCTTGTGCATTAAACAATGATAGACTGACGCTCTTGTAGCATACATTGACCGAGATGTAGAAAAAGTCTTTAATCGTAGCTTCTTTCATTGAAGAATCTAGAGATCTGAAAAAGTAACGTTTATCCGGCAATATGTTCATCCAAAAACTAAAACATGGCTTAACGACTCCTTGTTCTTTATCGACAAACCTGTGGATGGGGAAACTGTAAAATCGCCGATCTCATAAGTAAACATGGTGTCGTTGTTGGAGAAGCCGAGCTGCTCCACGAACACCAGCACGCTGAACTCTCCGGTCGAATGGGTGCCCACAGTGCACGTGATGGAGGAGCTCGAGTGTCCGGTCACCGTGGCGGCCACGCCCCCGATCTGGACACAAGTACATTGTTTGAGTCTATTAGCTCGATGTTTATGTCAGCAAGGACAACCATTTAGTTCTTTAGTTTGAGATTTATGTCGTCCCTTTTCATTTAGCGAGTATGGCCATTAGTAAAATCTTTCAGAAGAAAATGTCACATCGTGTTTGAACAAAGATTGATGAAAATATTTTGTCTAATTTTTTTCCTTACAAAAGATAAGTTACAAAAGCTTTACGAAGCCTGAAAAATCTGCGGCACACAATATCATTTATATCAGAAGGAAACATGTTCATCTGACTAACGAAGAAGAATTTTAATACATGATATCATAAAAGGTTAAGATGAACATAGTTGTTGAAACAGAAAAATATTCTGCACGTTTAACAGCTTTGATACAGTTTTGATAGAATAGGTAGAAATCGTGATGGCGTTCTCCTCTATCAGAGACTCGCGATCTCTTTGCCAGATACTTAAAGTATCAAGGTCTATCTAGCCTGCTTTGTAAGCGCACCGCCCCCTTCCCCTCTCCGAAAAAGATAACGTTACAACATAGAAAAGATATGCAACCAAACCGATTTAATATGTTTTTAACAAAACACTCCCAATAAAACACGTCTTAAATATTTCCTCACAGTTACGACAGGGGCCGAGCCTGCAGGCGACGTGAAGTAGTTGCCCTGCACGGTGATGGAGTCCCCACTCTTGCCCTTCACCGGGGATGTGCCGGTGACGGTTGGGGTGGCCGTGGCGCTGTAGCTCAAGCTCAGCGCGCTGTACGACACGCCGTTTGAGATCACAGTCACAGAGGCGCTGCCGGCAGATTTGGCTGGGAGAGTGCATGTTACCTAGAGAGGGCGATTGGGAAAACATTGATACATTTCATTTTAATTTTTGTTTTGAGATTTTTAGTGGCTTTTCATTATGGCCAAATTGTAATGAAATCAATTTAATGTTATAGGGGGGTAAGTGCACCGTCGTGGTAACTTACGTCTCTTCATAAGCTTTCTTATTCGCGTATTTTCATAACAAGTTGTAAACTACCGCGACCTCTAGAATTTAGAGTAACCAATAATAGTTCTTAACTTAATCATTATAAAGAACCCGCAAGAGATGTTTATTTATTCAGAAAACTAAGCTCACCTGGTCAAAGGCCGCAGCGGTCACCTCGCACGGCGAGCCCGACACATCCACTGTAGTGTCTCCACTGACGAACCCGTTGCCCGAGATGACCAGGGAAGCCCCGCCGTGGACACTGCTGGCCGCCGGTAGGGACACACTGGCTACAGCCTGACTTGCCACAGTCACGGTGGTGGCCGCCTTGCCCTTGCCGCCCACATAGACCTTTACCTCGTTGTCGCCGACAGGGAGACGTCCCGCCGTGCACGTGATAGACGTATCGCTGACAGAGCCGGATAGTGTGCACGTCTCGTTACTGAACAGGACGCTTACCAGAGAGCTGTCCGTGCCAAATCCGGCCCCGGTGATGGTGAAAGTCGTAGACGCTGGCAAAACATAAACAAAAATTGAGAGGATTTACTTACATAGTTATCACACTTGTTTTCGAGACTAGATTCAAGCGCATATATTGTTAGGTTAGTTATAATGTTAAGGACGTGGATGCTGCCAAAACTTTTTTTACAAACTATATTTTAATGCATTCAGTGCATGAATAGTATGTATAGATAGTTCGAAAGAAAAAAACGAGCTTTCAACTGATAAATCGACACCGAGAGGATTTTCTTACATGATATATTTTTTTTCCACATTAGATTATTTGAGCTGTCAAAGGATAAAAAATAGTGAAGTTTTCTGAACCAGCATAATACTTATCATTAGTTTCGGATCAAGTGTATAAAAAGCAGGTAGGTTAGTTGTGTCAAATAACAAAATACATCAAATTTATTAGGCACCATAATTATGTAATGAAGTTTACTTAGGGATGTATCGGACTCATGACTCTTGGATTTACTTTGATCATACCTGCATTTGTTGTATCAGGTGACACGCTGCTGACCGAGGGCGTCTTGTCGTCCGAGGTGATGAACTTGCAGATTGGGTCCTCGCACTGGGCCATGACGGCCGCGTCTCCCACAGGTACCATCACAGTGGCCGTCATGGCGCCGGCGCGGCAGTTGTCCGGGGTGGACAGGCAGTTTGTCTCACACACAATCTGCGTGTAGGTCACTGACTCCACCTCGCAGTCAAGGTACTGAGGTTGGTAGGGTTCAGTGTTAGCAGCACTTACGCCTATAACACATGACTCATTTCTATTTCCTTTTAAATTTTAAAAAGATCATTATCACGGTAGGAAGAAAAAAATCTTGAAGAGAACACCACAAATGTAACACTTCTGTATATAAAAAATAAACACTCATTCAACCTCTAATCCTTACATTAGTTGTTAATGTTTAAAGTAGTGCCAGAATATATCAGAAAATTTTAAACATTCGGTTTGCGAAAGTAATCGTGTTAGCAGTGCATAAAGACACTGAAATAAACACACAATAATTATTATCTAAATAAAATAGAATATTGTAAATGTATTCACATAGAAATCCACTGTGATGTCTCCCACGCCTCCTTCAAAGCCTGCGCCAGATATCGTCACCTTAGTTCCTCCAACCTTGGATCCTATACAAACCTGTGGATGGGGAAACTGTAAAATCGCCGATCTCATAAGTAAACATGGTGTCGTTGTTGGAGAAGCCGAGCTGCTCCACGAAAACCAGCACGCTGAACTCTCCGGTCGAATGGGTGCCCACAGTGCACGTGATGGAGGAGCTCGAGTGTCCGGTCACCGTGGCGGCCACGCCCCCGATCTGGACACAAGTACATTGTTTGAGTCTATTAGCTCGATGTTTATGTCAGCATGGACAACCATTTAGTTCGTTAGTTTGAGATTTATGTCATCTTTTTTCATTTAGTGAGTATGGCCATTAGTAAAATCTTTCAGAAGAAAATGTCACATCGTGTTTGAACAAAGATTGATGAAAATATTTTGTCTAATTTTTTTCCTTACAAAAGATAAGTTACAAAAGCTTTACGAAGCCTGAAAAATCTGCGGCACACAATATCATTTATATCAGAAGTGAAACATGTTCATCTGACTAACGAAGAAGAATTTTAATACATGATATCATAAAAGGTTAAGATGAACATAGTTGTTGAAACAGAAAAATATTCTGCACGTTTAACAGCTTTGATACAGTTTTGATAGAATAGGTAGAAATCGTGATGGCGTTCTCCTCTATCAGAGACTCGCGATCTCTTTATTTGCCAGATACTTAAAGTATCAAGGTCTATCTAGCCTGCTTTGTAAGCGCACCGCCCCCTTCCCCTCTCCGAAAAAGATAACGTTACAACATAGAAAAGATATGCAACCAAACCGATTTAATATGTTTTTAACAAAACACTCCCAATAAAACACGTCTTAAATATTTCCTCACAGTTACGACAGGGGCCGAGCCTGCAGGCGACGTGAAGTAGTTGAACCGAATCTCTTGTCGGAGTTTGAACTGATGGCCATCAAAGCATAGCCCAGATTAGACACCCGTGCCTCGAACTCGTGAAGAACTGGACAAAGTTGAAAATATGAACGTTCACAAGGGCATCGATGTTTTCAATAAAACCCACACAAAGAAAGCAACAACAAACAAAACACACAAAACAACCGGGATGAAAAAGAACTGTTTCAAACTTTCTCTCAACAGTTTTACTGCTAAATTGTCACCTCATTATTTTATTTTTGCTATCAAACATGAAATAATAGACGCAGATACATACTGTCTATAATGCCTATGAAAAGAGAAAAATTCAAATGAAGACCAGGTTTTTTTTAACCCCCACCCCCCTCAGAAATTTTTCGGTTCTCCACAAGTTAAGTCTCTTCATCTAAATTTGCGGCAAACGTTACACAAATCTACGTTTCAGCCCGCAGATATAATTTCGTGAAAATGGACATTGTACCCAAGAACCCTAATCTTGGCACACAAACCTCCGACTGGCGGGGAGTCTGCAGCGACCACACGGAACCCGATGGAAGAACTGGACGAATGCACCGTCTCGCACAATGCGCCAGAAAACTTCACCTCGTTCTGGCAGTCCTGTAGCGTAACGAAATAAAACATAGTTCGACCTAAATCTACACGCCATCAGTATAGGCGATCACAGAGAATTGGGGTGCAAAATATATCAGAATTTAAAAAAATGTACTCAGGAGCTTTGACTGTTTATTTTTTTTTTTATTGATTCCAACATCTGTTTTTAAACTTATAACCATTAATTTTCATAATCATTGAATCATTATCAAGATAAATGAGTACAAAATAAGCTTTTAATGATTTAGAGATCTTCGGGTGAAAACAATATACAGACATACCAATTCAATTCATCGTGAGTGGAGTCTAGGTTTCGGAAAAGGCCTTTTAAGCTACTGTAGCAATTGGCACGGCAACAAAAACGACTGTCTATTCACGTACGGCGAGTAGCACTTGAGGAACTTGAAATTAAACTTCCCGGATACCGCGCTCAGAGACGTGGAGTCCGAGCATCCGCTGACGCGCTGACTCACGGCGGAGCAGGCACTGACGGCGACCTCAGTGGAGCCAGCTGAGGATACAACGTGCATAGACGGTTAACACTGAGGAATCTCATGCTTTCAGAGAAGAAAGTTAACCCTAATCTTTCTAGTACTTTTATCATTAGTTAATAAGATATACAAAAATGATACGCTTTCTGAGGTTTGAAAAATTTTAAACATGATATTGCTGTTATACATTCAGCCAAATAAGTTGATTAAAGGTGGAGTTGTTTCTTTTTATAAGGCCTATCCATTTCTCTCCTCCCCCAGCGTGTTAATTAGACAAGGCCATGGCAGTCAGCTTTGATATTCTGTGAACTAATTATCAGATGGCTTGGCAGCCTATCCATTTCTCTCCTCCCCCAGCGTGTTAATTAGACAAGGCCATGGCAGTCAGCTTTGATATTCTGTGAACTGATTATCAGATGGCTTGGCCAATCAACTCACTTGTGTCATACTGAGCCTCCTGTCCTCGTAGCTGAACAGAAAGCACCTGAGAATGTGACACCAGGGAAACGACGTTGATGGTGCCTCTGAAGAAGATGGTCTCGTCTGAGTTCATGTAGCCAGTCCAGTAGTAGTAGGTGCCAGGTACGGTGAAGCGCTGAGTGAAGGATCCTGGAAAACATATAGAAGGTATATTAATCTTTTAGGAAAGTTCAGAAAGTGGTGCAAAATGACAACTTGGTTTATTGTTGTTGGCATACATGTACTTAAAAAAAGTAACATCATTGCTCTAGTTCTTTACCTAAATACATATAATGCATGGATCTACTAAAAATTTAGAATTATATACTGGATAAGTACATCACATTTGGATAGAAAATCTGTACAGAAATACTCGCTAATGAAAATAATATTGCACGGAAACGTGAAAGCCTGAAATATTTAAAATAGAGAGCTTCAAGAAGAGCACAACATTGAGGGCAGTATCTCAGTACAGACATTGTGAAGAGAAAGATATCGTGGATGTATCTGGGCATCGGCGTCGTCGTTTACCGCCATAAGTAGCGACACTGACAGGTAACATGTAGGGACATCATTGCTTCCCATGGAGAAAATCACTACTGACCAGTCCTGGAAATGGCGCCCGAACTGAAACCTCCGGGCATGCTGAAC
Source organism: Elysia chlorotica (assembly GCA_003991915.1). Taxonomy (NCBI): domain Eukaryota; kingdom Metazoa; phylum Mollusca; class Gastropoda; family Plakobranchidae; genus Elysia; species Elysia chlorotica. The sequence continues at coordinate 185,968 of RQTK01000142.1, forward strand.
AAGTCGCTGGCGGTGGCGGTCTGCTGGACGCTGTAGCCAATGTCAGACACGTAGGTCGGGGTGTCCCACTGCCACGTCACGTAGTCCCCGACATTCACCTGGTGCGGATCATGGTTCCACGCGTAGCCATAGCCATAGTCTGGGGGCGGGGGGAGTGGAAGTCAGTGATAGTTATTAATCTTAGATAGATGGTACGACTTAAAATATTATTAACGGCGTGTTTAATTCACTATGTCCAGTCTGACTTTTTATGTGAAGTGATCAAAATATTGCTTTTACTATTTTCTTTCAACGCTTTCTCGTTTTTCTGTCTATCTGTAACTCTCTCTCTCTCTCTCTCTCTCTCTCTCTCTCTCTCTCTCTCTCTCTCTCTCTCTCTCTCTCTCTCTCTCTCTCTCTTTAATATTTAAGAAAAAGTTTAGGACAAGAGCTATAAAAACGTCGAACGAGCTTATCTTAAATGAAGAGATTGGAACTCATCGATCGAACTGTAAGCTTCTTTGGTGTCACGACCAAGGAGACCTCCATCTTAACTTACTCTTGTGGGTGCCGGTAGCAGAGATAATGTGAGTGGCGCCAGTGTCGGCGATGCGGCACTCGATCTGGTTGCTGGTCACACTCGTGATATCGCAGGTGTGTGCGCCGAGGGTGACATCCATCTCCGAGGAGTTTGAGCTGAAGCCTTCGCCCACGATGAGCAGGTCCGTGCCACCGTACAAGGATCCAAACTTTGGGCTCATGCTCGTCACTTGGAACACGTAGTTGATTTCAGGGATGCTGTTTGTTCTGTAGGTGTCGAAATTAAATTGAGGCAAAGTTATTTTTATTACATTTTTATATAAGGCGGTTTATAATAAGTATTACTGGCCTATTTAGATAAAAGAAGAAAAACTTAAATATTCCACAAGTGAAATGTAGGTTTGGTTTACCAACATCATCAGTAGCATTAACATGATACCATTATTGAAAACATAAACACTTGCTCTCTATAAATCTCTAAAGAATGTAGTAAACTGCATACTGTATAAAAATCAGTAATTTACTTACCTCAAGTCAGCGTATCCTTTGTTGTCAACATGCACCAGGAGTTTGTAACTGCCGTGTGACAGGACTGGGGTGTAGGCGACTATTTCAGTGTCGCCATAGGACTCCACAACCATTCTCTCACCGCCCAGCGTGACGGGCATCTCCACACTGCCGAACCCGGAACCCGCAATTGTGATGGACTGGCCACCTGGGGGACAGAACCATGAAGCTCACAGTAGAATCATAAGAAATTATTTAAGCAGCAGTCAGTACTAGTAAGGCAACACGGCATGTAAAATGTTAATGGTCAATAACAGTTTTGAATATTTGGGGCGGTCAGGTCTCTGCCTGATCCAAAAGATCGTTCTGAGAATGATACAACAGGTATATAGCTACAACAATGTTTTGAAAAAGGTAAGGAAAATAACACCAGAAGAAACTTTAGGATACTAATATTTTACCATTACCAAAATTACGAGTCACTAAAAGATATTTCGCCATTATCACAACACATAGTTAAACCAGCCTCACCCCAGACTTGCGCTGTGGTTAAGGAGATGGAGCTGATCACTGGAGTGTAGGTCAGGGAGTTGTCATAAGTGAACTGGCCGGCGGTGATGCTGCTTCCTCTCTGGGTCACATCCACGTTCACTGTTGACGTAGTTGTATGAGAATCCTGGGGGAAAATAACATCAAAGGAAAATCATCTTGAATTCTTAAGAGAATAGACAAAACATTGAATGTGTATAGAGTTGATATAAAATTAACAGTGATCCTTATTTGGTAAGGGTACACGTCCTGAATTATACAGTGTATCATTGTATTAACAAAAAGGAAGCAAAATTCGCGGTTGGACAAACACTTCATCCCGTCTAACAAATTCTCTGAAGAACCATTATAGGCTACAGATACCGCGATTTGGTCAACAGCTGATTATCCAACATCGGACCTCCTTTCATCAGTAGAGTGCCTTGCCTGCTCAGCCATACACATTCCTGCACTGTATTTATAGATTCTAAACTTGAAATCAAAATCTTAAATCTTTCACTGATCTCATAAATTCTTTTTATGCAGAAAGTCATTTTTTCACGTTATTCTTTTTTCACCTTAGCTGAAAGGTCAGTGTTAAAGACTCCTATACTTTTAACAAAATATTGTTTAAAAGGCTCCAACTTTTAGTGCTTGCTATGGAACTAGGAAACGTCTAACACTGTTTCAATACTTGTGAAAAAATATTTTACGTCAATATTATCTGAAAAAGAGTAAAGTAAATTTTGAGGGGTTCATTTCATATTGCTTTACTTTCGTTTCTAACGACTTACAGCTCGCGGTGTGGCACAGATGATCTCCGCCTCGCTGTAGCTGAGAATGGTACAAGGATTCCCTCCAACTGAGACAGTGGCGTCCGGGGTGAAGCCGAATCCAGTCAGAGTGATGTTGGAGCCACCTGGATAAGGGACAGCCGAAAAGTTAAAAGATCGGGTAAACATTCTTTGAAACACTAGAGAAAACCTCAGGTGGTTCTCTGTTATGGAATGGATCCTTTTCAGTCCTTTTACACCTATTGCTATTCATATTTCAATTCAATTTCAGTAGCTTTACAGGCAACGTTCTCTTTTGTTCGAATGCTTTGTTTATACATCATTAACTTTCAATATGGTGCATGATATCGAATCAGATTTTGCTCAGCAGTTAATGCAAAATAAATATAGTACCTGTAATATATTAACTCCTTGGAGACTTAAATTTCTTAAAACCAAACATTTATTATGATTAAAGTATATAGACTATAGATAGAAACGGCATCTTATTTTGTTTTTCAGCTCCACAATTATTAATCATTATTTTAAATTGAGCGCCTCACCTTCCACACTGCCCGGGCTAGCGGCGAGTCCCGAGACGCCTGTGACGTAAGTGAAGGACACAGAGCCAGATGCGTGGCCTTTGCCAGCGACCGTGACCCTCACATTGGCAGGGCCGGTGGGTCCGTTGTTCAGGGTGCAAGTCACAGACGTCGCGGTGGAGCCCGTTACCGTGCATGGTGTTGATCCAATCACAACCGCGTTGTCCTCGTCAGATGTGGAGAAACCCGAGCCGCTTATCACAACGGACGCTCCCATAGAGCCTAATCAGCAAACAGAGGTGTGTCATGAAGACTTGTAAAGTTACTAGCGACCTATGCTCTGACTTTTATTGGCAGTGCATGTATGAACAATATGGACTCATTTAAATTAGGTACTATTTATTTATTCATTTAAAAATAGTAAACCAATTGGGATGCAGAAAGGCTACGAAAGTTTTTAAAATCACAAATGCACCTTTTTTTTTTATTAAGAGCCAAATTTCATTGCATCAAATAGTTATAATATTTGTATATTTAATAATTGTATAATACATGTATTCGAAAACGACTAAAAAAAAAAAACTCAAATATTCATTAGTAAGTTTGTACCTAATATTCTTATTTAATGTCGCATTCATTAGTTCCAGCACGCCTACCTGACGCGGGTGAGATGCCCGACACGGAGGGCGTGTGCGAGGAGGCCCAAGCGAAGCTGCAGTCCTGGCCCACCTGGCACCGCGTGGGCACACCGTTGATGAGGGCCTGCACCTGGGGCGACGTGTGGTGGGTGGCGTCGTCCGACGGGTACTATCCCAGCTTGGTGTGCCCTCCGTCGCGGTGAAGCTCTACGGATGCTGACACGCCGTCGCCAGTCAGGCGGGACCCGTCCAGCTAGGATAGGTATTTAGTGTGAGGATTTACGGCACATTTACTTAATGAACGATCTGTAATCGTTGAATTGACGTTGAATGAGGACTTTTTAATGGGTGCGGGAAGGCTTGAAGATATTGACTGAAAATCTTCAGCTTTTTGGAACAAAGATAACACTGTTTGACGCAATGTTTGTGCATTGTCATCATAGTTCGATCAATTTTAATCAGGTTTTAACCTCTTCCTGGCTTGCTATTAGACCCGGAAATATTGTTTCATAATGTTCTGTTTTTTGTTTTTGTTTTTTATTAACTATAATTATGATTGGCCACTGAAGATAAGTATTATATAAGTTAAAAAAAGACACGGCAAACAAAGACTTACCGTCATCATGTTCTGGTTGCCCGAGGTGGACACCATCTTGACTCTGAAGGTGAAGGCCGAACACGTGCCGGTGGCCTCGACCTCAGTGAAGCCCACGGACATGGAGCTCAGGCCCCCGATCAGGTTGTCTGCCTCCACCTTCACGGACACAGCGATGCGGTCTGTGGGAGACATCGGGAACATCCGAACACTTATAGTGATTTACAACAGAACACCAAAACAGTCTCAACGTTTCTTGTGTTTTGAAGTTGATATCTTGCACGAGTGCTACGTGAGACATGACAGTGCTTTTGTTTTTTAATATCTTGATTTAAATGGTTCTTTTAGTGAAAGTGTTTTGTTTTGATAGATATGTTAAGTCATTGTCGGTTCTTATTGCGAATACACATAACCCCAGTGATATATTTTTATATCCTGTTCGTGGTGGTAAGTACAAGGAAAGCTATAATCATCATCCACATCGACACCTACCATTTTGCCTAACAACGCGTTAAACTTCGCCATTATCCTAACAAACCTTGCTAGCCATCTCCTTAACTTAAATTAATGAAAATTTTATATTATTGTTGAGATAACTTTTGTATCTTTATAATTGCCGAAAAAAATGACACGGAGGGATAAATAAATCCGGGAAAAAAAAGTTTACCTGGTGTGGTGTCTCCATTGAAAGACACAGAGTAAGAGCCGGCGATTGGTGGAGATGCACTCTGTTGTCTGGACACTTTCACGGGCTAAGAATAATACAGCAAAGCGAAATTTGTATGTTAAGAAAAATGTTATTGCATTAACTTGCCTACATTATTCCATTCCCTGCCACAGTTTTTGAAAAGTTTCGTCGTTAATGAGTTAGCGAACACATTTAAAAAACTCTCCAAACTGTAAATGATATTGGTGTTATATTGGTAGCATATGTTTAGTCGACTAAATAATTATATCATGTATCTTTTCCATCCCTCTTTTCTTTTTCCTTTGATTATTCCGAGGATAAAGAATAGCCGTCTAGTTTAGGGTCCATAAACCTCTTAAACCCAGGTGGTACAAGACAAAAAAAAAAGATTCGATTTCTACAATATAGTGCGTTCCTTTGAAGGCAACTGCAATGATTATTTCATCTCCCATATCCAAATAACTTAAGGCGCTAGATCTAAGGTAGTAAGTAATCTACAGTTGTGCGACAGGTTTGCAGTTTTTGCGGCCCAGGATAGTGGTAAATAAAAATTTTAAAAGTAAAAATAACATTTAGTCGGGGTTCTAAGCGTGCAGCATTTTGGGGCATTACGTTAAGAGGAACTAGGTTTAGACGCCTGACTTTACGTGTGTTTAAATGATATAGTTTAGACATCAAAATCTACGCCTTCCTTATTCCTACTGTTCCCAGAGCGTACAGTGTTGGGTGGTCATGCACTCACCAAGCCTGGGCCAGCCTGGAACAAGGGAAAGTCGTAGCCACAGTCGTGTGGCGTGAGCTCAATGTCGAATGTCGGGTAGGTCCCAGTCACAGAGATGCTCTCCATGAATGCGCCGCTAGGCTGGGCTTGCGGCATCCTCAGGTACTTGATAGCATCTGGTCGAAGGTAGAGACAGCGGTGTCACGCCGGTAACCCAAAACATAGTACATTCGATTTTTTAAAGTTGTGGTAAAGGAACATTTAAGAGTCATTCTGTCGTTTCATCGTTTTAAGGAGCAACTACGACGTTGATATTTTGAAACAACGAGAATTATATCAGGGATTATGAAATATTACTTAAACTCTTTTGAGTGAGATACATAACTCGTGTCTTTTAAATGATTAATGACTTACGTGCATCAGACAATATACAGTCGGTATTAATACCTGGAAGAGGTATTGTTAATAACAGGGAAAAAATGAAAAAGGATGCAAGCTGACACAATCGATAGAACTTCAGGTTTCTATATTTCTGTCTCCGGTTCAAATCCACGATCGAGCATAACTATTTTTTTTTATTTCGTCCCATATTAGCTGCTTCGGTGTCAATATAGCGTGAACGGCTGAAACAAGAGTCCTGATATCTCTGCACTGTTTCGTGTGTGGCAGCATGTAATAATATCAGACGTCAGTATTAGGACCCATTCACTATAGACACCCACCTATCAACCAAACAAAACCAAACAATTGAACGGAAAAAATTTGAGATAATTTAAAAAAAAATACCGAGACCAGTAGCTCACCCATCTGTCCATCTGGCACCGGCGTTACCCGGTTGAAGACGACCTGGTCAATCCAGAGATCTTCGTCCGTGTCCTCTCTGTAGGCCTGAGCCCACTCAGACACGAACCTGGATCCCGTCACCTTGGCCTGAATCAGGGTATACACATCCTCGCAGTGGAAGCTCCAGCTGAGCACAGAACATGATGAGTTCAGTTAACCCCGAAAGTTTAGGATTTTCTTTAACTAAATCACCACACAGTTATTATAATAATTATTTGTTATTATCATCTTCTAAAAAGGGAAATGTCACTATCGCTCTTTCGTTGAGTTAAACGCAACACATGTATATAACAATTCATATGTTACTGCGCTGAGTCATTTAAATTTTTACACTTAGAAATAGTATATTTACCTATTTATCTTACTACTCAACCACCACTCAATCAAACTTAGTACACTTAAATAGTGTGCAGGTAACCATCGGTTTAATTTTCACTCTTCTTAATTTAAAATTGTCTTTTTATCCATGTATATCTCAATATCCTTCCATAATTTATTTTCTCTTTCGATCTTACTTTCAGTGTCGCCTATGTTTGTCTACAAATAATGTATTCGATGGCGATTTTATCGATCTCCTCATTTCAATAAACAGTTCATAAAGCATTAGTATTTACAGAGAATAACATTGATATTATAATTATAAATTTAGAATGATCCAGCTAAAAAAACTTACGTTTCGGGGTTGTCGTTGCTCACAGTAAAAGTCACTTGGTCAGTCTGGTCACTATCGTCAACCGCCTTGTAGGTAAACCGGAACTTTACAAGTCTCACTTTGCCCAGGCCTTTGTATGCTAGACACATCTGGTGTGATCATAAAAATAATCGAAACTGTTAGATTATGAAATTATATTGACATGGTAGAAACCGGACCAAACAAAAAATAGCGTCTAGATACAAATGTATTGCAACAAAAGAAAAAGGAAAATGTATTATCAAACTTCCAGAAAATTAATGTTTCCATGGATTCCGGATTTTTCCCCATAATAAGCATTCGCAGTTTTTTTTTTCTAATTATAAAATGCGCATTCAAGAAAAGAAATCTTACTCACAGGAGTTAAGATGTTGATTCCTTTGTCAGCTGCTAAGGGTACATATTCTAATACAAAGAGAAAGTAGATTTAGACACCCGACTATGGCATGTAAATACATGGTTAGCCTAGCATCTGCTCCCTTTTCGTACCTAGTAAATCTTATCCAGAACAAAGTAATACTTAGACTTACATATCTGTTGCTGGATGAGGAGATGGGGATTCCCGTAGACCGTTGCCCGTAGCCCTTGTGGTGGATGTAGGTTGGGTTCATCACGGAGTAGCGACCACAGAACGGTTCCGTGTCGGACACACGCCCGTTCATCCAGGACGCGTCCGACTCGAAGTTGGTCTCCCGACCGTTAGACAGCTGCTCGTGGCACCGGACGCTGAAGAGTTTCTCCAACGCAGCTTCCACCTGCGTGCGAAAGATGGTTTGCTCAGTAAGTCAGAGGTACAATTCACAATTAGCAATGAACCTAACTTTACTTTACATTAATGCTTAGGGAGAGTTTTTGAGGTTTTGTTTTACCAATGGGTGTAGTGAAAAACAGTAAAATTGTATGTCCGGCACTCATTTTTTAAGCGTAGAAGCAATACAATAGTTTGAGGAACATGTTAAAATCTCTCTCTCTCTCTCTCTCTCTCTCTCTCTCTCTCTCTCTATATATATATATATTTGAGGAACATGTTAAAATCTCTCTCTCTCTCTCTCTCTCTCTCTCTCTCTCTCTCTCTCTCTCTCTCTCTCTCCCCTCTCTCTCTCTATCTATCTATCTATCTATCTATCTATCTATCTATCTATCTTATCTATATATCTTTCCCTCCCTCTCTCTCCCTCTCTCTCTCTCTCTACTTTCTTTTCTTATTAATATGTTTTCTTTGAAAGCAATAACAAATTACGGTGATTCACGTAGATTCAGACACAAGTCTACATAAACGCCGTATTTTTTCTACTAGTAAAAACTCACGTCGGCGGCAGAGGCCTCAGCGGCAATGGGCTCGGTAGGGATGCCCATCATAGACAGCGAGAAGGTGCTCATATCTGGGGCTCCGGCCGTCACAGAGGTCACGGTGAAGGTCAGGTCTGTTGGACTAGCCCCGCCCACAACGCGGCCTTCAAAAGCGCTGATAGATCCTTGGGAGGAAAAGTATTAAAAAGACTATAATCATATCTCTGGTAAATGCATTGTGCATCATTCAAAGGGAAGCAACGCTCTTTGCGTCAGATGAATCGGAGTTCATCAGTATAGTTTACATGAAAATTGTAGTGCTAAAATCCATCAGCTTTTTGGATTTCTCAATGGGGTAAAAACTATCCACAACCTTAAATAGACTTTGGTTTAAAGACACCAAGTCATTGAAAGGGTAGGTACCATATAATAGGAATTGGTAAAGGCTTCCTGGTATTAACTTAAAAGACAAGGTCTTTAAGTACCAAAGACCTATCATTTTTTAAAGATCTACTCACTTTGACCACAAGTCACTAAAGAGTTGAAAGTTTTATAATTTTATCGGTGTGCACTGAAGGATGCTAAAAGTTTAAGATAATGGCCTTCCTCCCTTTCTCTGAACCGTGTTGCATTTTTAATGGTAGGGGCGGTACACTGGGCAAAGGTGACCTGTACGGTTACTATGCTATAAACGATATTGATTTTTTTTCCAAACGGATTGGTTCCTTATTATTACATAGTGACACGAAATGCAGGCACTTTCCAGAAGGCTTCGGTCTCTGTTTTCGAAGTGGAATTACTAGCTGTATTTTCAGCCATTTGTGAAAGTAAGATCATGATATAATTGTATACACATCCTTAGATTATGACCCATAGTCATCTTTCTTTTTTAAGAAACCCTTATAGTAGAAACACATTGAAAGCTTGTTGTGTTATACGTTTTAAAAAATAACAACTTCGGTGAAACTACGATTTACCTTCTTTTTTTAAACAGCAATAATTATATGTGTTACGTAGACTTTCAATGAATAGCTCCCAGCCTAACTAAAGTAATCGTTACCTTGCGGTGCCGCTGATGTAATTACTAGAGACACGTCATTTCCAGGCGCCTCGATCTCCACCTGAACCTCAAAGGTGATGCTGGGAAGCTTCTCCAGTTCAGCCTTGACCTTGCTTGCATCAATCATAGTTGTCAAGGTCATTGGCACTGAGAGAATCATAATAAAAATATTTTGGATTAAACAACACAGATAAATGCTAATAGCTATGCATAAGCCTTTAATCCTTTTTGCGGTATTTATGGTGTATATTTTATAGAGGTAATGGTGTCTCCTAGCAATGTTTGGAGAAAAAAAGAACACAGAAAATGTTATCAAGAGATAGTAAGCTCCGACATCGATCTTACATTGTCACATTAGTGGTTCAGTGCTTCTTTTTAAACAAGTAATATTTTTTTTTACTATTGGTTGTAATCCCTTACTAACTCGGTGAAGAGGCAACATGATTAGACAAGGTGCCACGTTTCCTCTCTGCTTCATCATCAATTATGTTTCGGTTGCTCTTACCTCTTTTCCTATTCTATATTTTAAAAATCATACAATACTACAATTGCAGTTATAATAAACAGCATGTGCCAAAGCCAAGCTTACGTGTGAAGACGCCATCAAGACCGATCACGAAGTATGCTGAGGGGTCGCCGCTGATGGTGACGCGCTGCACATCTGATCTCCCCGATGCTGATGAGCTGGAAACGGTTATTCTCTGCGAAAGAAAACAAGGCGGTGAAATTGCATTTTTGTCCATGTGTTTCGAAGTTCAATATAAAAATTAATCGTTTGGATCGTTGTTGTTTTTTCCTTAATTCAAGTTTTAACACTTTTATTGCAGAATATATATATTCATAGATGATTCCCACTTTTAGACATTTGTTTTGTCCTGTTTATAAATATGTTCTCATGACGAGTAGGTTCAACTCTGTGGGTGCCCGCATGTGACGGAGACCATCCAAATACAATGTATCAAAGCTAATTTTGTATACGACGATGCTGAATTCTGGTCATGCATGCTTACCTGTATTTCTGTGGAGACGGTGGAGGTAAACACCAGGTCCTGGATCTCGTGCTCCGCCATGCCCGTGTCCTCCTCTGTCAAGTCGGTCTCCATGAGGTGCGCCACCAGGCCCACATAGGAGTCGGAGGCGCTGCTGCCGTACTGGATCTCCACGTAGTATCTAACGGGGAACGGGAAAAAACATAAATACATATATCCTTATAGAAGTCTAATATGTATTTATCTCTTGTGGAAATCCCGGCCTGCTCTGTTGTTTTCTCCATATCACCCCCTCCTCCCAATGTCTCTTCAACGTGTGTCTTTGTGTGCTTATATCAGTATGTGTGTATTTCTACGCATTAATCAACAAACAGTTCCTTATTTATAGGGGCAAATTGCAGGCTGATGCTTACTTGTTTCCAGCTGTGAGAGACTTTGGTGAGGACTCTTTGCCATCGCAAGTTGAACCCCTTTCTTTCAGGATCATTTCCTGGAAATAGGAAGAAGAAAAAAGATATTATACCTTCCCTAAATTCGAGAGAAGCAAAAGCCATAACCAGCTTCCGTAATCTCTTTCTACGGGTCTACAAAAAACAAATCAGTACCATCGAAACTAAAAATATTGGGAAAAGGTTATAAAATGGTTACTCAGATCCATGCTGTGGCGACAGACCAGGTAATTAGCAGCAAGTTATATTTCTTCCAAATATAGAATGGTCGCTATTCTACCCCGTAAAACGGGGTTGAGAGGATGAAATCTGCCTAGTATAGACGTGTCTGTACTTACCCAGTGGCGCCTTATCGTGAATGCAAGGAATCTGTACTCACCATGTTGTTTGGGTCATGGTCTGGGCTGAGGTAGAGGGTGGCGCTGGAGGCGGCCTTCACACAGAACTTGTAGGTCCCGGAGTAGAGCGGCACGAAGTAGCCGACCATGTGGACGGCGTGGCTGCCCCAGTTGCTGGCTGACCACCAGCTCTCGTCCACGTGAACCACGGACGCCGTGTTCTTGTCCACTGCCGCTAATGACGTTGTCCCATTCACGATGTATACATAAAAACCTCTGCTGCCTGTGTGCGTTGATTAAGAATTAGAGGATTACCGACTGTTTCCATGGTACTGAGAAAATTATTTTGGAAATCATTTTCTAAAACATGAAAAACTGGGAATCCTTTGGAGATCATCAAAGTCAATCTAATCATATGCACTATCTTCAAGATTATAATATTTTATTAACGGGGACAAAAAGAAGAAAAGGGAATAAAAAATATAATACTTGTGATATTTTTGCATTTCTTCTTTTGTTCTTTAAAAGTCTCATTAAATTTTTCATTTCAAAGTGTGTTCTTTAACACGACTTTTTGAATTTGAATTTTTAGATTTATATGTACTTGTATAGAGATTTTGTAAAGAAGTCACTAAGTTACCGGCGTAATGGCTGCTTCCTGAGCTGTCCACGGGCGTGTCGCACACGATCTCAGTGTCGCTGATTGGCTCAACCACAACACACGGCTCGTCTGAAATACGAGCAAGACAAATCTCACTTCAGTAGGAAACTCAAAGCTTAATTAAATTACAAAGGATTAAACAAGGCAGTAAGGACACTTACCTGCTACTAGGACGCTGACAGGAGAATCTGTGTCGTCAAAGTGCTGGCCCATCAGGGTGAGCCTGGTTCCACCGGCGGTGCTGCCAGTGTGCTGGGAGATGTTGTGAATTTCTGGGAGAGAAACAAAGCATCCACATAAACATACTGTCAGAAAGTGCTCTCGACTGGTAGGCAGGGGATCCGTGGATTGAATTTTAATGGGCGCTTGCGATTCAGATTAGGATTGTTAGAAAAACCTAGGATAGGAAAAGCTGGGAGAGTTGTGATGGTCAAATGAGCGCTTGAAAAGATTACACAACAGAATAGTTTTATTTGAAAAAACCTTCTGGTTATAGTATATCTAGTATTTAAAAAGATATCAGTGATTTTCTAAGTTAAAAAATCAGTATAGTAGTTTTTATCATTTTCTTTCAAAACTACTATTATGAAATAATTTGTACCCGCTTACCATTAATTAAAAAAAAAACCCGAAACTTTCGTTATTACAATTTTACAGGACTCTTTGAAAATGACTGCGGTTTGCATTTCCCCCAAACTTAAGTTTAATATATCTCATCTCTGAAGTCTATAACTTTCGAGAACCTCAACGCTTTAGAGTTTTTATCACGCACCGGTAAATGACTGGAAGATCCCAATACCGTTGCTGTGTACGTGTTTTATTGCTGGATCAGGCAGAGATCTGTCATTGGAAAGATAATCCGTACAACAATCAAAAGTGAAAAATCAATTGAAAACTAACCTTCCTTGACCTACTTTACTTACTCTGTAGCTTAGGAAATCGTAGATGCAAACAGGTAGTATACTATAGCCAATAAGCATGCTACTAAAACTATACCTATCACGATAAGAGGGGAACAGAGTGAGATTTCTCTATAGTATGATTGGCAATGTACGACATGTTATACAGGGAGTATGATGTAAAATTAATAAACAAGAGCGGCACTTACCGCCCGTACGTGTGGCTGACAAGGAAGTTCACATCGTTCACACCTGAAACAAAGGTTTGGGATAAACATTAATAAGTGTACATGTGTTCTGAGAAACACAAACCCGGTTAGATAAAAGATTTAAAAACTTAAAATAATAAATAGGTGTTTAAATGTCAAACAAAGTCAACTAGTATACTATGTAACTTACCAATGTAAGTGCCCTCGGTTCGGCAAATGAAATAGCCAAAGTTATTCTCGAAACTGATTCCATACCTGAGGTAAAATGATTGAAAGGATGCATTAAAGTTAGTTCGTTGCTTGGATGCTTGGTTACTTAATCATCCCTACCCTGTCTCGTGTGTGGCAGCATATAAAACTATCAGACCTCAGTCTTGGGGCCCGTCTACAACATAGCCTATATAGTGCTGACGTTGGACGTTAAAGTCCAACATTAGCATCCAAGACTAAAGTCTGACAAGTTTAGGTGGCGCCACACAGAGACAGCAGGCATACCATCACTTCTTTCTCAGCCATGTACGTTACATACACACCGACATTTAGTGTTACCTCTCTTATACTTATTCCGACCTGTCGTTTTTTTTTTAGAAATATTTTTTGATAACATATCTTTTATGCTTTCCCATCTATTTAACCTTTTTTTTTTACCAATTTCTCCCTGTATCCATCTTCATTCAGAGTATCGGTATATACCCATTTTTATCAACCTGTTTATCCCTCTGCTTGTCTCTTCCTTAATTATACAGCAATATTTTTATCTAAAAAAATTAAGATTTTATAAATCTTGAAAATAAGCTTTGCGTTTTATGACAGTTGACAAGAACAGCACCATGTTAGTATGAGATTGTATCAGCATTTGTTAATTGAAATATCCATACTTGTGAATTACCACGATCAAAGATTACAAGAACATCAGTTGATCAATAACAACTTAAAATGTTATACTGTCCAACCGGCACAAATGAGTTAAGAAACTTATTTCCATTCCATTACAAGCGTTATCCAAAGCGCATTTGCTTGCATTGGGCTTCTAATTTTACCACTGTGTTGTGTCTATAAATTAAAGCTTTTTGCAATAAAGATAGCCATGCCATGCAATAAAGATAGCCAAGTCAACAATGTTCCTTACGAAAGGATCATGGCATGATGAACCAATCCCGTTGTTCTAGGACACAATAAATTGCGTTTAACAGCGCAATCTAAACTGTTCCTTAAAACATTTCGTATGTGATATCCTCTTCTACTGCATACTTACATTTCGTCTGCCTCTTCGTCTCTCAGCTCGCACTTCTGTCCGCCGTAATAGACTCTGCATTGGAGATATCATCAATCAATTTTAATGTGAATCTATAATTATATAGGGCGAAATTCCATGAATAAAAAACAGTACAATTATTTTTACTATATCCTTTGTAGCTATTTAAATCGAAAAAAAAAGTTAAGAAGTATCCAACACAACATGACAATGGTTATATATTCAAACATTATAAAAAAAAATAGTTCAAGAGGTAAATATACCTTTTTTTAATATATATATAAATAAATCTTGATGGTCACCTTAAAATGGAATCAGCCTCCACGTCAGGTTCGTTTGAGGCATATCGCGAGGTAATGATATTACCTTTCACCTCAAGAAAAGTACCTGAGCAAACACGCAAACAAAACAACTTGTCACTAGCGTCACTCGTCACTCATGTGTCTTCACAGATATTAATTAATCAGAGAAGAATCAAAGACAGTGTAGGTAATTTGATACAACAAATATAATCATTTTATTTCTTCTAAAAAATATAATGTATGGGTGCTCTCTGATTTTTTAATTCATTCTTTAGTTTAAATATCTGTTTGTTTATACAACTAATTCGATATTATAATTCTCAATGTTAACATTGTAAGTAAAACCTGTTTGAAAATTCAAATTCTGGTGCAGCTCTTATTGCAAATGGATGTTTTTGTACAACTTTTTATGGCAATGGTATTTTATGGTTCAACAGTCCACTTCGTGCGTGTCATAATACCACAGTCTGGCGTGTCAAAAGTACATATACATTGTATTTAGATTTTATGAGCGTAGTAAAAAGATATTACTACAAGTCATTTTGTGCCCTTCACACACGACGTTTTGGTTGTATGTAGTCATTCCGACGCAGAGCCTTTCACAAGGGCTACACATTCAAAACAGGCGCGTGGTTCAATCTAAATTAACTTATGTTCTATACTCTTGGTAAATATATAATTCTTTTTATATTGATTTTCGTTACAAGATCATATCATAGTTTAAAAAAATGTCAGATTTAACAATGGGCACTCTCAACATGAAGTCATACCTGGCATGCCAGTTCTTGGTGACACAGAAACAATTGTTGGCGTGTGGTCTTGTGATACCTGCCAAGGTTTTCAAACAAAACGATTCTTTATTGGTAAAAATGTACATGCATGTTTGGTTTCCAGAGCACGTGTAAGGAAGTACAGTGCCATAGTGAATGTACAAAACTTGCAATCAAAAAATTTTAGATAAACAGCATTAAATCAAGGTGCCTTGCTTATCTTCAGATTCGACGCTATACCTGAGATCTTAACAACGGGATCACACGCTCTCTCTGTTTTTGTTTTTAATAATAGTATGATAATGATCAGATGCTATAGGTGCCAACAAATTATATCTACGCGTGTATTTTTCTAAGTGTTGCAAAGTCCGCATCCACTCTCTTTTTTTTCAAATACAAAGTTTTCTTCCTCTCAAGCTACGAAATTTTGCACCCACTCAATGGGTGGATGGTTCAAAGTATTTTTGCGTCCTCTATGCATCTGTATCACTCCCGAGCCCGGTAACCTCCATGTTTCTTCAGACTCCAAAAGCTTACCGTAAAAATACAGTTGGCGGCGTCGCTGCAGTAGTTGCTCTCGTCCACATCCTCACCATCTACAGACACTTTGATGGTGTATTCGCCTATAGGCATGGGACTGAGGACACAAACCCAGTTTTGTTAACGAAGACTCTCTTTTACCTTCTACCATGAAAATAGTCATGTGTCAAAGCCAATAAAAAAAGATAACGATTTATGCTTTCCACGCTGTTTTATTTCCAAGGAAGTAATCGAGCCCACAACATATATTATATACACCTAAGATCAATAGCAATGTATATTTTACTTTTAGCGGATAAGAAAGTTGGCTTCACGTTTTCAAAATAAAATGTTTAATACATTAACAAAAATTATGTTAAAACTCAGTTTTAGTAAAGTGTAATGGTGCATGAGACTTATCCAAATATATGCAAGTCTAATATTGAAAACCTAAAATGCTGGCATTTAAACGCTAAAGAGAGTGTCTATACATTTTGAAAACACAGTTTTAATAAGACTGCCAAAATATTTACTGTATTAGTCCATCAGACGTATGAAGCAAGGGTACTGCAGTGTGCTACGTATGATAAAAATACTTGAACTTCAACTGCCCTGCTACCCTGCTACCAAAGAACTATGAGAATAAATAAACCCCACCTTGCCAGTGTAACCCAATCATGCTCTCTAATAAAACAGAAGAAGATTGAAGAGCAATAAAAGTGTTAGCATCAAAATCTGTAAGTGATGCGATTTTGATGAGAATCCATGGTGGTGTGTTTATTTAAAGAAATCATTATTAAAGCAGAAAGCCGTACCGAGTGTAGCACGTGATCTGCGTCTCGTGCGAGCCGTCCGGGTGGATGTCGCACTCGAAGATCTCCAGACTGACCATCTTGACCTTGCTGCCCAGGTGTTCGTTACCCGCGCCGAAGTTGAACTGGTTGCGGGCGAAGTCTGGAGGAGTGCAGAGAACGGTGGCAGTGACAATCGTGGGCTTCGTGTTAGTTGGTTGCTTAACGTGCAACGTCAGCACTGTATCGGGCCTCGAGACTATATGGGGTACAACATCGGCTTCGGACGCAGGAGTTTGTGGTTCGAGCCTAGTCGATTTCGCCTTCTACTGGTTGAGTCGGTATTGGTTTAATGTGACCAGCTGAGAAAGGAGTTGTGGTATCATCCCTACCCTGTCTCGCGTGTGGCAGCACATAAAACTATCAGACGTCAGTCTTGGGTCCCGTCTACAACATAGCCTATATAGTGCTGACGTTGGACGTTAAACTAACTCAACTCAACTCGACTAACAAATTTTACGCGGAAATAAATCAGGAATATATATATATGTTTTTGAACAATTGTGATTTTCGAACCTTGCACCTCCCGTTTGGAATATCAAAGCTGTACGGCTTGCAGGCTTGTGCCAGTTCGCTCGTTTTTTGTTGTTGCTTTTTGTTTTTTTTTAGAGGTCTGGAGGGGGGGGGAGGCTGTTTTTATGTTTGTTTACTCTTATTTTGTTAGTGGTTGCTTTCGTTTTTGTTTGTTTTTTCCATTTTGTTGTTGTTGTTTTTTTTGCTTTTGTTTTGTTTGTTTGTTGTTGTTGTTTGGGGGGGGGGGCGTGTTGCTTTCATTTAATTTTTAGGGGAGTGGTTTGAGGCGCAAGTTGAAATAGTTTACGTAAAAGGAAAAATATCTTTTTTTTAAACGTCGAACTATACTATGCTTGTAAATTCAATGGTTTTAAATTAAATACATTTTTTAAACTAATATTACCAGTATTAGTTAAAGTTTAGGGCATATGGTTGGTGATGATGTAATGTACATTATTATTATTATTATTATTATTATTATTATTATTATTATTATTATTATTATTATTATTATTATTATTATTATTATTATTATTATTATTATTATTATTATTATTATTTGGACGAGAATAACACATAAACAAACGCTTTGTGAGAACTGGACCTCTATATAAACGTTGAAAGGACTTACTGGAGCCCGAGATAGTGACGCGCGTTCCGCCATTGATGCTGCCTGACTTTGGCGAAATGGATGTCACCTGTGGAACTGGAGACAGAACAGAACAAGAGATAGGTCGGTGAGAAGCGTGTCAAGGATTGGTACATTTTATTTATACTTATGAATTTATCTATTCTGTTTCGTTCTAACATTCACTTTCTCTCTCTTTTCCTCTATCTCTCCCGTCTATCTGTCTGTCTCTCCCCTCCCCCTCTTTGTCTGCTTGTCTGTCATGTCTGTCTCTGTCTATCCCTCTCTCTCTCTCTGTCTCTCTATCGTGTTCTCTTGATTCTCCTTAACTGCAAATGAGTTGTCTCGCTTCTGGATCCTGGATCAGATCACACTATTAATGTTTAATAACGTTATCTGTTTTCATGGTGCAGATGTGAAAACAACAGGATTACAACAGAGCAATGCTGTTGCTGTAATACCGATGATAACCCAAGTTTATTGTTGTAACAATGGACGAATAACACATTCTAATAAATACCAAATATCAATGTGATAAACCCCCGCCCCAAAAACAACAACAACAAAACACAATACTAACAATGCATAGTAATAAACGTTAACAATATTACTTTTTAACTAAATTTCACTGAGAATACTAAATGGTACGTCAATATGTCACCCACTATATTATTCTTAATTCGTTATGTGTTTAGAGAGGGCACAAAGAAATGTTGAACAGAAAAAAATACCCATTGTTTCTATAGATAACGTTTGAACAGTCTTAAACTATTTTTCCCTTGAGCATTTCTTAAAAATAGAATACTCTTGTTTGGTACACTTTGGTCTTTGAACATCACGTCATACCAGTCGGCATTAATCATTTAATAGGTAGGTTCCGTGACAACAGATTTTACCACTCCATGAAACTCGGCCTCAATCGAAGAGATGGCGTGTGAGAACAAGCGTAGCGCGATCCAGGCAACGCATCATATTGTTGGAAAAGTATGGCAGGTTTGGACGTCTTTGTTCTTTTTCACCACATGACTTTTTTTAATTCATTTTTTTTTAAATCAGCAAAAGCTACTCCAAGTTCTAAAAAGCTGTTAAGATTTTAGGGTAAACACTTAAATATGATTTTCGAAGTATAACCTCAACCTAAAAGCAGCACAGCTGAAATCTCTTTCATCAGAATGATAATTATAACATATGCGATAGTTTTTCCTTCTTCTTTTTTTTGAATTCGCAGCAATTTAATGTGTAAAACTTAGGTGGTGTAAATACATGCACGGTGAAAATACACCATTGAAGCTTTACAAAAATCCGTGATAAGGCGGATGTGGGTATATTGCATTGAATTAGTTAGCTTTAATTTACACGATCCATTAACAATTATTGTGTCACATCATTTTATCATCCACAGAATAAGTAAAAAGTGGACCCCTTTCCATCTGTGTTACTGAACCAGTTTTTAATGTTTCTTTGTAATAGTATCTCTTCTAGGCGCATGGCATTTATTAATGTCCATCTATCTTCCACTGAGGTTTGGATCCCACAATGTGAGAATGTACTCAACCTATTTTAATCTATAGTAATTTTTTTTTAAAACGTTACAGAAAAATATTTTAGGGAAAATAAGAAACTTAAACTAAGCGTTTTCAAGTGTAAACATAGTTCACTCAACATTGTCATTTTATCACTTCCAAGGTGATCAAAATATAATGACACATCTTTCAAAGATAGTATATTTTGAAAAGCATCTAAAGTTCAATCGAGACAGGACACAAATTAATCTTATGATACAATTAAATTGAAAAAAGCATACAGAGATAACAGTTATGATGAATCTATGGCCATAATAAAGATAAAGAAAGGCATAATGTAATGATCCTACCTGCAGCCTGGGCGGTGATGATGAGCCAGGTGACCAACACAAGGGTTAGCCCGCATCTCATCGATAAGTCCATGACGTGATGCAGCGGTTTCAAGCACCGAGCGGGCTTTTAAAATTATTTTCAAGTAGACCTTTCTATAAGACACTTATTTTTCGGATATCTTGATGGTGAGTCTCCAATTAATATTGGGTGGTCGGTGTTTTAGTTGTTGGGGTGAAATATATGGTGTTCACTGAGTTGTTATGGTACAGGAATTGCCAATTCCGATCGGTTTTATAGGGTTGGAACTGGGCGCCTCGCCGCTTCTCGGGAATATGCGACTTGAGAACGTCCCGGATTTGCTGCTGGTGACGCCACGTGACTAGCAGACCCGCTCGTTCGTAAGCTGCGGCAAGGTGAGTTGTTTGGTGCCTCTGAAACAGACCGCAACGAGAGCAGTGAACAAAGCGACGGTACAAACTAATAGCGCCGCAGGGAAGTAGAAAACCATACCCGTGACATAATGCATGGAAGTGGACCGGTTTCAGTATTATAAAAAAGGTACACCTGAGTACGGACCAATTTATTAATAGGTAATACATGTTTAAAACGGTTAAAGCTAGGCTTGGGAGAAGAAGAAAAAAGATAATTAAAAGTGGGGGTGACGAAAATTTGATTTATTGAGTCTTTCTGTCATACTGTAGGCATATCTGCGAGATTTTCTACGTTATTTAAACACTGCTTTGATTTTAACTACCATCCCCTGATCCAAAATTAACCATAGTTTCTTAAATTTTCTGCCAGACACCTGGAGTTTCACCCTCCCCTCTTTTTTTCTTAACCCATCTCTCTCTCTCTCTCTCTCTCTCTCTCTCTCTCTCTCTCTCTCTCTCTCTCCCTCTCTCTCCCTCTATAAAATGTCTTTTATTTTATGTCCCTCTCCTCCCTCCCTCATCTGTACTTGTACCTCTTTGATCCCTCTTCCATAAAACCCATAGTCATACCTTCCATTCCTCACCCTTCCCTTCTAACAACAGTCATTATACCCCTTTCTATACAATTCATAGTACACCACATTACTCCTCTTCTCTCCACAATGGATCGAACTGAATTGGCATGTTCGATCTCTGCGATCTGTGGCCGTAACGGCCCGATCACGGAGCCGCTGGTCCGTGAGGTACTTAAATCCCTCGGCCCTCTGGTGTTCAGTCACTGGCCATGTCCCTGCCTGGCCAGCCAAACTAATCAAGTCGCGGACAGTGGCACCGGACTTGTTGGCTCAGACTGGACTCTACGGACAATCTGATAAGGTCCAAGCCTCAAAATCTCTCTACTGAGAAAAAGCCTATTGGGGATATAAACGCAGAGGTTACCATGATGTTGGCGGAGCAGATTACCAAAAGTTTCATTTGAACTAACGATAAAAGAAAACTTATTGGGTTGTTTTTTTTTCAATGATTTTTAATGCCCTCTCTTTATTACACTTGTTTAGGTGTGTAAGGCATCCTATTTTACAGGTCCACTAAAAATTCCAATTCCAATCTCTTTTCTTTGAAAGCATTATCGGGAAAACGGTACATTTTTATCCTTGCTCTTGTTGTTGCCATAATGTTGTTCTTATTGCTTCTTTTGCTATTTTGTTGTAGTTGTTGTTGTCGTTGTTGTCGTAAATATGAAATCATCATCATCATATTCGTGATCATTCTATTTTATCATCATCATTGTTGTTGTTATAATTATTATTATTATTGTTATTATTATTATTATTATTATTATTATTATTATTATTATTATTATTATTATTATTATTATTATTATTACTATTATTATTATT
>RQTK01000142.1:214714-227797 GCA_003991915.1 Elysia chlorotica
TTGCCTCTTATTAATTTAACTTGTCGGTTGTTGTTATTTAATTGTATCTTTATAATTATATTTAAAAAAGAACTGCCTTGTTTGGAAAATCTGGTAAGTCTGATATCTGTATATATTCTGTGTTTAGGAGATAAAAAGAATGAATTGTTCCACATGGAAAATTAAGAAAATTTTCAAAATGTGATTATTACTTATTGGTACCCTGTATATTTTGAGTTTTCGTTTAAACATTTAACCATACATTTTTACACGAGTTAGCCTTTGGTTGAATTTACGTCACCTGGCTGTCCCAACGATTGTATATGGAAATTGCGGTTCTCCTCTAAGCCAGGATTGGGCTGATCGGATCGGATCCAACTCTACCACTTAAAAGTCTCTCTAAGGATTGAACACCACACATAATGTTCTTAAAGCCAGCGATCTAAATAGTCGGCTATTTTGGCATCCCTCATTATTACAGAAAACAGGAAAGGTCAAAATGTAGAGCTGTGCTTGACTGAGTTCTCAGACACTGGTTCTAAACATTTTTCCCCGCATAGCATTTCAATAGAATCATCTTATCTTACAAGGTAAACTATACAAGTCAATAAAGACTACAAAGACTGCCTCTTGAGTGTGCATATCCAGGCATGCCACGTGAAGCAAGGTGTTCACGGTAAGTTATACGACTTCAGAAAAGTCTATAGTTGATTTCTTTATCGTGGTGTTAGTACATGTATTGCGATAAGGGCACTTAAACTCTAATTTTGTTTTATCACTGCCAAATCCAATAACTCAGCGCTTATTAGCATCACGAAACTGCTCGCGCAAGGTTTGGGATCGTCTCCGAAAACAGGAAAATCGTCAGAGCTCCTGCTGTTTGACAAACAACGCAGGGTTTTCCATGGTTCCATTGAAAGAGATTACAGATCACCATTTAGCACCTAGATGGTACAGATATAATCTTGAAATCTTATGGAAACTATATCCCGTTTCAATCAACGTGCGTCAATGCAAAAGCTATATATACAGTTATATAAGCATATAAAAACCTTTCCTTTTTTTCCAATCGTCGATTTTTTTTTTTTTTTTTTTGGGCTAAAGCGGATCAACCAAATACGTCTTCACTGCAGCTAGCTCAAAGCCAGTAAGGTCATGTGAAACACGGGTCCGCTCACAAAGATCCCGACTGCTCTCAATCTGTAGCTCATTGTGCGGCGCCCAACCAAGTGTGAACTGAGGAGCCCGACATGTTGACGTCAGAACCTGATGAACCATGTCGTTAGATCCTCCGAGAAAAAAAATCCCTTCTCTGCTGAGATCGTAGAAACTCCGCCCCTACTTGCCTAACGGGAGAAAAGCTGATCCGCCAGCCTGTCAAAACATTAGTTCTGTGCGAGATGACACGGTCACTCGGACAAGAAACCGCATTTTGTTGTCTTTGAAAATTAACGCCATTGTGATTAGATTGTGCCGACATGCGTCATGCAGTTCGAGTCCTCGTAATTACAGAACACGTGACATTAATTTTAGACTTTTCGGATACGAAGTATAAAGTAAATTCCAAGCATAGACTACGTAAGCCTCCTAACTATTTTATGTCGTTTCACGTCATCTTTTTCTCATCAAGAAAAACTAAATTAATTTTTTTATACAATGTATAATTTAGGGAACTGGAGGTTGGCATAGTATTCACAATCAGCAACCATTATGTTCAGCCACAACTAGTTCTTTAGCAAAGATATGATGAGAAGAAAAAAAAAATCTTTTAAGTTCGAGTTCGAATTCAAAAAGGTTTCTTTAAGTTCAAATAACATACCGGGGTACGTCAAAACACAAAAGAAAATGACTATAGATCCTCTCGCGAAAACATAGCGTTATTGTTTTGAAAGTTCAAATTTATGACTGGCTATAATGCAGGGCGTTTACACAAGAAAAGCGTGACGAAGATTTATTAATGAAATTTAATCGACCGGAGAGGCAATTGTTTTCGCATTTCAGTGGGAAACGGAAGGGATTATGCCTAACCGCTGCAGTCCTACAAACATATCAATTTTATGTTGAAACAAGAATAGCTAAACATAATTTTATATTCTTACTCTTCTAATTGCTCGTAGTTATGATTCATATTGAAGCAATATTTTCACAGATTTTTTATATGTGATGGACAACAATATGGTCCAATGCTGAACAAAATGTTGAGTGCCGGAGTGTGACTGTTTTCTTTGTAATACTGTTTGCACCCAATATCGACAATAATATTACACTTGAGACAACAATGCGCCATCTAAAACCTGTTATCATTCTATACAACTTAGCCCTCAATGAGTTAAAGGTTCCAAACTTTAAAGCAGTGACTGACCGTAGGAACAATGTTTTCAGTGCGTCATTATTTGTTAAAGCTTTGTGATATTCCATGGCTAAAGTACATGCATACAGCACAGAAAATGTGAAAACAAGTGTTTCACGTTTAACAACGGGCTAAAGAAAATATAAATCCACTAACTTAACTGGAATATCAATCTAAAGTTTTCCACCTAGATAATACACGTAGTGATATGGCAAACTATTGTATACTGATTTTAGACCAGTAATAGACCAATGAAGATTGTGTTCGCTAATCTCAGAATATCTAGAGCAGGCGTACACATTAGCCTTAAACTCACTTTCTTTGGCTGAAATAAATTCAAATTTCCTTGCGCGAGTCATTTTTTTTTCCTGATAGCCGAATCGCTGAGTTATACTTGGACAAATTAACAAAACAAATGCCAAAGAGATTTTTTAATATGTTTGCAGGGACCTTTTTACATGCAGAGTGATCACAGTTGTATTTCTATGGCGCCATGGGTTAAACTTACTGAAAACTGGAAGGACTGTTACTAGCTTGGTTTCAAACTTCTACGTCAAAGCCTCAAAGTGGACTTCTTTGATTCATCAATGCCGTTTATTTTTAATGAATAAAAAAAAACACGCATAAAATAAGAACAGAAAATTTGTAATCAACAAATTGTACATTATTTGTTTTTAATGCGCTTATTGTAACGGGGACTGTAGTGGAATTACGTATCCTATAATTATGCATAATCCATATAATAGACTGCCCATATTTTATCATGCATCATGTTTTGATTGTTCCTTATTGAATGCAAACAATACCAAAGCAATGTATGTAATATCAATTTTACGTATTTTCGAAATGTTTGCAAGATGTGGTTATGATTTCTGGATAAACATTGTTGGAACAGGGTTCTAATCAGAGCATAAAAGCTGGCTTGAGCTTAATCCGATTTCTTGTTGTTCGCACGGAGAAATGGCGGACATCGGTGTGACATGCCACATGACACTGTTCTATGGTCACAAAATGGACCAGATAGCAGTGCACATGTACTGCAAATGTTACATTTTTTTATAAGATATTAATATACTACGCAAGGAAGTTAACTGATCATAGTCGTCATAATTATTTATGCATGGCACAGGAAAAATGTTTAATACTAAAACGGTACTTGTTTGTTTGGTAAAAAGTATTAAGGAAAAAACCTCAGAACTTGCGGGGGGGGGGGGGGGGGGCACACTTTACTTGTAAATACGGCATTGGTTAATTTTAGTGTCCTTTGTCTCGCTCTTTTGTCTGGTCCTGCAATTGGGGACTAATAGCATTGATTTGGGCCGTTTTTAAGTCCACTAATTCCTCAACATTATTTGGTCAAAGTAGAAGACAGTCAAGACATACTTTGTTTTAATTCCTGAAGAACTTGATTTACAAAACATATCAAAACTCTAAAATTGAAGATTCGCAACGAATTGTAAGCTACCGCTACGTTGTACTTACGACCTTAGATCTAGACACATTCCTAAATGAGTATTTAAATTAAGATCCAAGATATGCACAAAAATAAAAGAAAATAGGCTTATGTAAATTTAAGTCTAGCTCTATATCTATACTAGATTGGCACAAAAAGTATTTTTTTTTAAAAGATAAACCTATATCGATCTAGACCTTGATATGCCTAGCCAAAGATAAAATATCCTCATTATCTTACCTTTGTAATATAAGATAAGATACACTTTTATTGGTCCATAAAAAATGGCGATATGTTGCAGTGGTTATGGCTGGACAGAGTCGAAATTGGCATAACAATGAAGCAAAGTGATAAGCTTAGCAAGTTCAGCGCGAAAATATTTATAATTGAATATTGTTTAAAGTGCGCAATTTTTAACGCGCACATTGCTGCACCGGTTCGTTCAAAGGAAATAAAGTTTGACAGAATCTCAAACACGATATGAAAGAAATCCCTAAATGTACACGTCAAGACAAAACACTTTTCCCCTTTTCATGACAACAAGCTTCACTATTGATAGTCTCCCTAAAACCCATAGGCCTACTAAAAAAATTGGAGGCGCATGAGAAAAATACGTACCCTATTCGTCTTCCATCAAATTACAAAACATAAGTTTCCCGAAACTACCGCCATATTGCACATTTTTTTTCGGAAATAAAATGGATATATAATACATATATATCGGCATGACAACAGTAACATTGATAGTTATACCGGTGATGCACTCACAGAAAACCATTTCAAAACTAGATTTAACCAACATAAATGTAATTTTAGATTAGAAAAGAATAGATTAGAGACGAACCTCAGTGAGCACTTACGGAAATTAAAAGACAACAATATAAATTACATCTTTTGGCATATTCTTGAAAAGCAAAGACCTTAATTCTCCATCATCCAAAAAGTGCGCCCTAGGTCTGAGCGAAAAGTTTTTAATTTTAACGGGAAAAAACAAGCCTGAATTAAAGAAAAGAAATACTGTCTACGTGCATTATATTTTGAAAGCAAGTTATTAAAATTTTCTCTTTCCCCAAAAATAATTATTTAAAAAAGAATGTTATGCAATAACTTTATAAAGAAATAAAAATCAGAGCGTATGCCTATCATTATTATGACATAGCGTCAAATCTTTTCTTGTCACTCTCTATCTCTCTCACTTTATCTAGAAAGCTAGCTATCTTTCTATCTATCTATTTTTCTGCCTCTCTGGTTCCTTATCCATTCCTCTCTCAATGCATTATTCTATCTATCTATATATCTATCTATCTCTGTCTGACTTTGCCCCCTCTTCTTTTTTTCATTACTCTCTCTCTCTCTCTCTCTCTCTCTCTCTCTCTCTCGCTGATATTCTCTCACTCTCTTCTACCCCCCGTATTCAACCCCTTCTCACATCAAGGACATGCCCGTCTAGATGACCCATGAACAGAGCTATCACTTTCAAGAGTCAAACAACACCCAGCAGAGAGATCACTGAGAAGGGGTTCGCGCACAAACAAGAAAGGCCGTTTGGGGAAAAACCCCTACGTCATAAGGCTGACCTCTTTGCACCTAAAAGGGTTATATCAACATAGAACCAATCAGACTTTCCAAGAGGTCACCTGGAAAATTATTAACATAATATTCAAAAAAATAATCACTCGCATAATTCGCTCCGTTGACTCTGTGTCTTGACCCACGTCCATCTGGAAATAAAACAAAGTATGCCAATGACGCACAAAGGTTTAGGCTTAATTCAATCGTTTTGGGATAGCTTCCAGATTTTGACACTCTCCGTTATACTTTAATAATATCTCGACTTTGCCGCTTTTTCATTCCTACGTCCTCAGACTAAGAACTGTCCAGACTTTCTGTCGCAGCCACGTCAGCAAGGACATGTTAGACTAATTCTCGACGGAAATACATCGCGAGTTGGGGACCTTTAGTCCTTTGATATAACCACTGTTGTACAACTACATGCGACCTTGGTTTGCAGCATAACTTTCGGTCATGATTACTTTACAAAACTTTGTTTACAATTTCTAGTATGGTGCTAAAAACTGATAATTGAAGATAGGGTGAATGCCAAAGAGGCATATTACAGACCATTAGCTCTCTCAAACAGTCAGAGGATTTAGCACCCCCCCCCCCTCCCCAAGGTGGTACATTATTATACGTATAATTTATTCGTTTTATGATTTTGTGAATGTGCGCTCTCTGGGCATTGGAACCAATCCCTCCTAAATTTGAAAGGTTACGAATTGTATCGCCTGATGCAGTATATTTTCCTTCGATACTGAAGAATGAATACACTATAATAAATTCGTTTCTATTTTTGCTTGCGTATAACTGAAAATTATACGTGGAGGATAAGCTACAAATAAGTGCAGTCTTGTGTTTGTGAAATAAAGTATTAGAGATTTAGGAGACAAAGTTTCGTTTTTAATCACTTATGTCTTTAACTTACTGGCATAATATCCAACCTTGAGAATTGATATAGAATTGGGTTTGTATAAACTATTTTTCTTTCTTTTTTTTTCTGAACTGTGTGGAACAACTCGATTCGAGTCTGACATTGATTATTTTCTTCCAGTACCACACGCTTTATGCTGTGAGTACATACCGACCCCACCTCCCCCTTTTTTTTTCAAATATACCGTCATTTATCTCACTCCTTTGACATATTTTTCCTAAACATGAATACTCCACATTGGATGGGATACTCTTTTAAAGCATATAAACAAATCAGTCTCAATGCAGCAGCGTTAGTCAATAAAGAAAGAAGTTATACCAGAGATCGTGGTTAACCTATAGGAAGCCCCCAGTCGACAAGTATCAGTCACATGTTTATGTGTAAAGGTGCAAAGAGTCACCCAGAACTAGAGATGTTGTAAAGACCGTCAACCAAAGTTTAAAAAAAGCGTCTGATTACCCTAAACCCGTTAGATTACACATGAGAACACTTGTACAGTCAGCGTTTAAATTACGTGTATTTAAAAAAAGCCGATTAATGTATATTTATGTGCTCCATTCTTCTCGTTTTGCCATTTTGTGGTTGCGGGATCAGTGGAGACCTTGCGATAACTAGGCTCATAGCGAAAACAAAGACGATAAGCAAGTGAATCTGCGCATGTGTCCAATCCTGGTCAATAATCGAGAGTAAACCCATGTCTTTGGGGCGTAATTATGTCATCCCTTAGAGTCGTGGGGATCGCACAACCTATAGTGGCTATGGGTCACAATGCCAGCTGGTTGAAATCTAGATCGGAAAGTGAACGCTCCACTGGATCCCAAAAATGCTTTAACTCTGAACGGATCGAGCAAAGCTGACCAATATTTTCCTCCAGCGGCCATACTGTGCTGGACCTGGACACAACTTGCGTCATTCAGCTGACTCCTGGTTACGCAGCTGAAGGTTTTAATGCCCGCGCGGCGCTGAAGAGCTGCCATGACCAGAACGGACTGAACCGGATGATCCGATCACCTGCCAGGGAGTTCAATGCACCTCTCTCAGATTAATACACGAGAGAAAATGGACAGCGTGCACTCACACTCACGGGGAGCAAGTGGTAGAGCGTGTTTCTTCCAACTAGAGGTTCCTGCTTCGAAACCGGCAATCGGTCTCAATTGCATTTGTCCGTTTTCTTCCCCTACTGCTTGGATCGGTATCAGTATAATATGACTGGCTGAGAGAGGAGCCATGTTTTCCCCGCACTGTTTCTGTGCGGCTGCATGTAAATTTGTCAGATGTTAGTCTTGGGACCCGTCTACAATATAAACTAAATAGTTTCGACTTAAATGCTAAGTGAAGAACTCGCACTCACACTCACAGGATATAGCCAGTAGATCAAGACCTAACGCTTATACATTATTTACTTTGAAATGATAAGTCTTTCCGAATACATGGATCAGTGGATATAATAGTTTTAAGACTAGAAAAGAGACGATGATAATATGGGGAGACAAAGTGCTTCAGTTTCTTCCCAATCTCCAACTTTGTTTTGGTATTTGTGTCTTGTTTTGTGGAAGGGGGGGGGTGTGGGTGTTGTTGTTGTTGTTTTTTTGTTCTATATGTCTACTGTTTCATGAGAATGTTATGTGGGAGATATAAATGCGTTTCGACTTTGATAGTTAAACATGTACAAGTACTATCTTAAACATTTGCTGTAGCAAAAAGAATCAAAAGTTCGCAAATCAAAACAATGCACACCAGTACATGTTTGTAATATTATACTGTTATCGGTAGCAGGCACATTTTCTTTCTACCAGAGTCGGGACGTTATGCATGCGGCGGAGAGGGTCCTTGAGCAGCGTCGTGCGGCCACCGGGATCAAAGCTTTCTCTGGTTACAGCACCTCATTATAATGTTCAGGTTGGTCAATACTTTTCAAGAAACAATACAGAAGCCTTGTGCTGTCAAGGTTTCTCGCCCCTCCAGTGAACTTCAGCGCCAGACGTGGGGGTTCCCAGATTCTCACGTGCTGTGCACGGGGAAGAGAAAGGAAAATAAATTATCATTCCAAGTGTAGGTACTTTTTTTTCCTTTTCAACGCATGACATAACGCAGGTGGATTTGATGTTGTATGGGCTATACTTTACACCTTTGGTCTGATCACATCAAGAGGGTCACCGAAGGCTGCCAAGCACATCAGAGAGCCGAGTGGTACTTGGTAATGGTAGAACAATCAGAGGCCGAGCGGGTCACTTACATATTGGTTTATTGCGGATTGTGTGTGGCGCCGCCCGCTCTTCAGTCCTGCCGCGCCAGTCATCCGTAATATTGTTAATTAGGGATCAATGAGCCCAGGGGCTTTGTTTATGCTCTCTGCTCGTCATCTCTGGTCCTTCCTTCTCAGGAGCAAAGCTAAATACGATAGGGATTACATCACCAGTTCTCTCTCTCTGCCATTTCGGATTAATTAAAGTATGCCCTTGTTTGGGTGTTATTACTGCCTTTTACACAGTCAAGGTACAATGCCCAACATTACTCTGTGATCTTTGACCAATACAATTAGGATATAAATGAAAAAGAAAGGAACGACTATTGGAAAGATATACATGGAAAATTACCTTTTTGGTCTTTTGGTATATTTTTTCTTTTTCTTCCCCAATGTATTGTTCCACATTGTGATATAACAGTTTTCAGCAAATAGAAAATGAAAAGTTGGTCATCGGATTCCGCAAGTCTGAGCCAAGAAAGACTCTTAACTTTGTTTTGTTCAACCACTATCACTATTGATGTAGGCATTACCTAATGGATAAACACAATGGATAAATGGTTTTCACTACTCCAAACACGTAGTATCACCATAAGTTGAAAATTATAATAATCAGTTTGATATCTGTCAAGTACAACTCTTAAGATTTTTTCAAGGTCGAAATTAAAATGACACTTAAGTCTGTATTGAAAAGTATAAAATGTTATTCGCTAAAAGATCTAACTGTGGCGTGTTGATGTTATAATATAACAAGTTTACCGTTATTAACATTGCTCATAAAATGTATCAATGATGCCAGTTTAATTATTGTAGAAATACTAACGTCTACGTTTGGAACTTGTATGACTGTGCTCTCACGCAATAAATCGTGTCATACTGTTTGGCCAAATGTTTCATAGTTTAAGAAAATAAATCTATAGATGTATATGAAACATACAAACTCTCTAATCAACCTCCCAGCGTGATGTTGCTTAAGATATATAGACATAATTCTTATGTGGTAACAGGAACAGTAATCTTGCCATAATACATTTTATTGAAAAAAAAATATTCTTAAATCTTAATCAACAAAAGACAGCAAAGCATAGTGCTACATGTTCATTTTTTTTTAAATGAGGATCGCGTTTTTGCTGATATCATAACTTCGAATGGCTTTGAAACTCTAGGTAGCCTTATTTACTGATATCGTCACCATTGGTATATTTGCAATTTTTTCAATAGATATACAGAATTATACTAGGACTATAAGTTCACCGATAGTTATGGAACGTAGTTAGGGGAAATAAGCCTATGAAGCAGTAGTGCTGAACTGCAGAGCTTCTTCTAGTCGTAAAAGGGAACATGAAGTGCACAAACGGAAAACAAATTGAAATCTGCTGCAAGTTGACACTATGAAATTTCTGCTTGATTAACATTTCTCACGTCTTCTAAGAAAGTTAAATCAACTTTTTTTTTTGCAAAATCGTATCCCTAATAGCACACACCTTTAACACTTATTTGTGAAATTACCGTTTATATATAATTATATAAAGTCTTCGTCTCAAACTTAGACATGCAATCAAATCCAAACCGCTCCACCCTAAAATCCCAAATTTTACAGTAAAATTACAAAGGAGCCAGAGAAAATTTCAGAGTCATAAAACTAATAACATCAAATGCCTAATCAATGTTATCAACCATAATTTCATCTTATTTTCACCGCCACTACCGGCCGGAAATCTATTGAATAGTTAAAGAAAAAATTGTAACGAATTTGAACGTATTAAATTCTGCATTTCTTTTGTTGTTGTTTTTTGTTTTGTTTTTATTTGCTGTTGTTGTTGTTGTTGTTGTTGTTGTTGTTGTTGTTGTTGTTGTTGTTGTTGCTGCTGTTGTTGTTGTTGTTGTTGATGTTGTTGTTGTTGTTTTGTTTTTTTTGTTGTTGTTTTTTGGTGGGGGGTTTTTGGGTTGTGAGACTTTTCCAACATAGTTAACCCTTAGACTAGGCCAGGCCTATCTGGATGTTGATCTAGATCTAAATAAACATAATATTTTCTTCTTTTTCTTTTGGGGAATATAATGCTCATTTTCGTGCCCGATCCCGAATTACTCTCAATGTAGTCATGTTCATTAATTACAATTGTACTTAATGATTTTTCCGTTTAAAGACATAGGGTAAGTTTCGTTAGCAGTTACATTTACACAGACATTAGAAAAAATTACTGATTAGTTCAGCACTTCTGGGTAGACGACGTCATTTGAAAGGTGGAGTTGTACTGTCTTAAATTTTCTAAAAAATGTTTTGCTCATCAGTAAGGTTTTCTATGTGTGAATGTAACTGCTAACAAAACTTACCTGTTCGATGAACAGGCTAGTAAAAAATAAAATAAGACGATTTATAGATACAGATACATGTATATTTGATTTATACTTGTAATCCCAATGGTTTTGGCTCCCATTCATCCAAGTCAGGTTTTAAGAAGATTATTGAAGATCATAATGATGGGGAAACTGCCCCTATTGTTTTTTTCCTAAATGCCTACGTCTAAGATAAAAAAAATTGTAGTATCTTTTTTAAAAGCAATAGCTATACATTTTACCAAACTTAAATATAGTCTATAAGGCGTGTGTGGGCGTCACAAAATAGAATTGAATTATATGAAGCAACACAATAAAGAAGAGTAAAAGAGATGTGAAATACATGTATCAAAAAGAAAAACATTTCAACCACTACTATTATCAAAGTTAGATTTTGAAAGTCAAACTCGCAGGTCGGTAATACCACACTTTGAATGTGTTAGCACATAAGAGCAGCATTGGAAACATCATAAAAAGCTTAAAAGATGTCAACAATTTTAAAAAAGAAATATTCGTCATGCAATTTTTATTTATTGAAAAATAAATAATGAAAAAAAATCAGCGTAAGCTGGGTCTGTTTTATACACTTCTGATTTCTATTGTTCAAGATTATAAAAACCTTACCATAAACTATATTATAACTAATGAGAAGATGTACAATTAAATTGACCTGTGCGAAAAGAACAATGCTTATAAAATAATTCAACAGGATGTGACAGAGGGGATATTCCGACTGTTATTTTATGGAAGTTACGGTTTCGAAAATTATAATTTGTTAGTATGTGCTTATTTTAATTACAGCAGCTGCATACAAAATGGATATTAAAAGAATAGTCGACGCACCATCGCAAATTAAACATACCGGAACATTTTTAAAGCAAAATAATAAGGACTAAATGGAAAAGCCTCTTCAATTCAAATACTGTTTTTGCTTATGAAGAAAAAGATCAACAAAAAGATTCATTGTTTGTTTGATTTTTACATGTCGCATGTACTCGAAAAATGAGTGCAATACTAAAAAGCTCTATAGACAAAAAAGACAAATTAATAATTACAGTTTTCTTAAAGAGCCTACCAAAAGGACTGGTTTAGAGATACGGCTCTTGAACAACTCGTCTATGCTAAGATTTTCAACGGAACAGCAAAACCATACAATGAAGGCAAACCTTACAACGAGTCTTTAAAAGCAAATGGCCATAAAATCACGCGTTATGGAACTCAACTTGCATGGAACAATAAGCACACTAACAAAAAGAAGCCGTAGAATTAATATGAAAAGGGAGGGCGAGCGATCAACAAACATACAACAATAGATTAAAGGTCGATAAAACGCGGAAAAGAGATACAATCATGTGTGCTTTGGCTGGAGTGCCCCCCCCCCCCTTTTTTTTCATCATTAGCTTTTTTTTGTTTGTTGTTTTATTTTATTTGTTTTTGTTGTTTTTTTAATACAGTAAATTATTTTCATAAATTAAAGAACTCATGACGCTAACTCATTTCCTAATCAGTAGATTGTCAGTTTGTCACCAAAATCAGTAAGGAACGGTGTTAACGTGTCACGTCGCCAAAATATGAAACCAAAACATTACGCACATTGGATCAATCCTCAGCGCTTACACCAAAAAGATCAATAACCTTAATATAAAATGAAATGCTCACACATTTTTAAAAGAATATCTTCATGGGGGTTACAAGAAAATTTGCTCTAAAGGAGTCGTTGAAAATATTCAGCTTCTAAGCCATGCGATTATTTTTCAGAAACTCAAACATGCGCGCATGTAGAGGTTTCAAAAAGCGATGAGAAAAAACAATTTCTAAAACAATTTTAAGCAACGCAAACTTATTTGACTTTAACCCAAAAAAATGCTGTTGAAAGAAGACAAGATTTGAACAACAGAAAATAGGGGGGGGGGGGGGGCATTTGAAAAAAGCTTTCAAAAATCATCACGAAATAGTTTTCATGTAATAAAAATTGAAGTGTGGTTTCTCTTTCCATTTAATTCAATATTTTACCAGCTTTGTGTCCGTCTGAATATTGGGCTAAGAGATCCTTTTAATTTCGGTAAAGGTATGTGTGGGTGATATCATAATTTTATACATCCCAAAGCATTTGGATAACATAGACAATGTATCAGCCTACCAATATGTAACAGATTTGCTGGTGAGGTGGTAATCTGTTAGGCTCTGTTTGTCTAGGGGTATTAAAAATATTCACAGCCAATCACACGACT
>RQTK01000142.1:227954-279928 GCA_003991915.1 Elysia chlorotica
AATAATAATAATAATAATAATAATAATAATAATAATAATAATAATAATAATAATAATAATAATAATAATAATAATAATAATAAAACCATGCTTTGCAGCGATGGCGATCGTGCCCCTGCACACTACCCGATCCTTTACTGTTTTCAAGGCCTTCGTCACTTTCCCATCCATAGTTATCATGTTTTGTTAGTGCGCCAATTGTCTTTTCTCGTTGTGTTCCCCTGCTGTGATTCCCTTTAATCATTCCAGTTGTCATAAGAAGTCCGATTTTTTCTCTTCTCATCACATCTCTAAAGATTACTTGGCGTCTACGAATTGTATAGGACAGGCAAAAGTTTGAGGTATGATCGGCGATAAGTAAGATGGAGGCAAGCAAAGCAACAGGCCCTGCCAAAGTATCAATATTATTGAAGCACGCGATATATCCCTAAAGGATATCAATACTTAAAACATTACCAAAGAAACCGGGAGCAAAAGAGTAAAAGCTACATTGTACTGTCAATCCCATGAGTCACAATGATAAAAATATTGCTAAAAATTATCATACTGTAAGTCAGAAAATTGTACCAGACGTAGCAGAAGAATCATGGGGATTAATTTTGTCGGGGGATCAGGATTGACAAGTGCTCTCTGCATCTTATATCCTCAAATTGAATGTGAACTTGGAGTCCAAAACTATGTTCTGTATTGACTACACCTAGACGTTTGACCGGAGAGAGCCACGCTGAGAAAATGAAAGTAATCTGGTCGTAGACGTAAAAGATGAATAATTCAAAATAAAATAAAAAGTTAGGGGAAAAGTAACTCGACACGATTGCACAGTGAAATCAGCCTGTGTTAAGATAGATGCAATCTTTGGGCGCACAGCGAAATTATCAAAATAACATCTTCTAGGTTCCCAGGAAAAATTAAATACGGCGATGGGCCCCAAGATTTAATTCAGAAATGTTTACGTTCTGTCAGAGAGGGAGGAGCCATCTGAATTTCCGACGCAGCTGGCCAAATCATTTGACACCGACCCAACCGATAATAGCAACAAAGTCAGCCTGGTCGGGTCAAAACTGTGATTGTGATTCGCCCACGATAAATACATAATTATGGTTATATTGTACTGCTTATTATTGTGCCCTCTTGGGACAAGTGTCGCCTGACGCAAATCGTGTATCAGGGTGAATACAAAAGTATGCTTCCACTCCTAGTTCGAGTGGTCAAGTAACTCTAGAAGATAAACCTTTGTTGCGAATTTTGACGTTATTTAACAAAGATCTGTTAAAGTTTTTTTTAATAAAAAGCTAGTCAAGCTTGGCATCACGTCACCTGTACGAAGCCAGAGGGATTTGTTGTTTTGTTTTTTGTTTGTTTTTTGTTCGAATGTATTGCTGGGAGTTGGCAGTGCCTATTGCTGAGGTCGCGTTTTTTCAATGCCCCACCCACTTTACTGGAAACAAACGTTGAACACAGAGAAGCAAACGGGCCAGCGGTAAGGAAGAGCGTTATTGTTATATTAAGTCTCGCTTCATAGACAAAGGCAACACGTATTGCGTTCTTGTATTCAAATATCAGCTAGTATTTTTGCGGTAAAGGCATAATATTTCGAATTACAGACTCAGAACAATTAAAAATGCCTCAAGTTATGAGGACTGACGTTTACATTATGTCCTTTAACTCGACCTTCTAGTCATCGACTAATCCGCCACAAAGAACGCACGTGTTGGGAGGTTGGTCCAACCTCAATCTGTTCAGAGAAATAACATGAGGGCGGTAATACACTTAATGGCAGCCCATTGGGCCGAACAAAGTGGTTCACTCGTCTGAATGGTACCATTGATTGTCTAAACGACATCAATAATTGTCTTTGTTCCTTTAAACAACATCTCTATTTTCGAGTCTTAGGGAAAAGGTTTTAGTTGCTTTGGTGTTATCACCCCCCCCCCCCCCCCCACACTCTCTCTCTCTCTCTCTCTCTCTCTCTCTCTCTCTCTCTCTCTCTCTCTCTCTCTCTCTCTCTCTCTCTATTTCTCTCTCTTTCCAAAGGTTCACTGTTTCCGGTTTGATTATCCTGTGTTGACTTTAACAGGATTTAGGTTAGCGATTTCAGCATTCGTCAACACATGGACCTTGTGGTATCTTGATGATGTGTCCGTGCCTTCCATGGTTTTGGATTCACCTAACCAGAAAGAGCAATCACATTTGAAGGAAACTTAACTTCAACTGATATTAAAGCGACAACGTTGATTAAGCAACATTGACATAAAATTTGCTTCTTTAAGATCGACTGTTTGTTGAAGAACGAACAATAACACTAACAACGGTTAAAAAGGCAAAATTGGTGAGGATGAACTTCCTTTGGTACTAAACTAAAATCCCAGCCTCCCAGCAGCTTTACTTCCATTTTCAAAATGATTTTAAATAGTGCGGTGCTTTTTTGGCTGGCGTAAAACAAACTGGATATTATATGAAGATAAAAATTTCAGATTATGAGTCTTAATTCCAGCTAAATCAAAGATTTTTTTTTAATTTTTTAAGTAGCCCAACCTCTTGTAAAATACGTTTTATGGGAAATTTTACAAATCAGACTCAGGCCATTGGTTGATTAAAAAAATTTTTAGTTTTTGTAAACGCAATAACCTAAATAGATATTCTGGACCTATTCCAGCTTGCCCTGTTCATCCCAGGTTATCCTGTAAAAAGTAAAAGAATAATTATAGCTCTATCACACAACAAGCACTACGAGCACGCGATGAACTCTTCACCGCAAGAAACAATTATTGATAGGGATGAGATTAACGTTGTCAACAAAAGCTCAAAGCCTGTTCATGTCAACTTTAAACATGTTTTCCATTGTACTGTTTGCTTTTTTTAACTAATTCAATATGGAAATTCAGAGTGTACCCTCTAGACATACTCCATTGGTTAACAATACTCCAACAGATCAATATAAGGTTTTACAATAACCATTATAATTGTTTTGTATTTAACCCTGATAATAATCAGACCCTGAAGGGGAAACAAATACAATTGGAAAATTGGTTACAAAACCAAAGTAAACAAAAAAATGGGGTTGTTCGAAGCGAAAAGCATTGAGGTCAATGTATGAAAAGTATATTACAGTGTACATGTATTGAGATGTGGCCTCCTGTGAATCGAAGTAAAATATTACTAGTTTGTTTCAATAATGCGTTCTGTTTTTAAGTGAATAGAAAGTCTGTGGGGAACAAAAGCCTAACACACAAAAAAGAAAAACCGGACCTAGAAAACTTTAATTGAATATGCTGATAATCAAAGTGTGTCAAAATAAGAGGGAAATGAATTTTAAAAAATGACGAATATATTTTTTTTTTTAAAAGAAAGAAAGAATCCTACATGTAGTGCGAGTAAATTAGTATATTAAGTGTATTTGAGAGAGACAGACAGCCAGACTGACAGTCAGACACGCAGAGACAGAGACAGACATATAGACATAATATACAGACAGACAGAGAAGCACAGAGTGGGGCAGAAACGTAGACACAGTGAGAAAAAATCCACACAGAGACAGGCAGACAGACAAACCAGAAAACGTAATAGAAACCGTGACGAATAGATAGCTTTTTTTGTTTTAGTTTTCGTCGAAAAAAAGTAATTTAAAAGAAACGAAATGCGTAAAAGGAACATTGATAATCTATACAGGGTGGGGGGGGGGGGGGGGGGTCATTTCTTGATCTTGATGATCTTGAAGGGGAGCAAACTGGAGAAACCATACAGAAACGTGATACGTGTAGGCTCACATTGTTTATTTCTAATAAATTCCTTCATACAGTGGAACCTGGGATAAATCTTGTAGAAGATATTAAAAACTATGGCTTTATATTTGCACCAATTCTCTATGTTAGTTCAATATAAGTCTCTAACAAAATATACTTGATATATGAAAAAATATGCTGTCCCTTAGTAGAGGTTTATCTTAATGATTCCAAATGTGGGATTTCCATTTGAAAGGAGACGTCAAAACATAATTTATATATATATATATATATATATATATAACATATTAAAGCCATTGTGTTTATTGCATAAGGAACACTCTACCTTGTTTCATTTTCTAGAAATCTTTCCTATGCTGTGAAGTGAAGAGCTTGAACCCAAACTGAAATGGAGTTTTTGTTGAGTTGGTTTAACGTCCAACATCAGTACTATATAGGCTATATTGTGGACGGGCCCTAAGACTAACGTCTGACAATATTGTGTTCTGCCACACACGAGACAGGGTGGGGATACCATGACTCCTGTCTCAGCCGGTCACATTAAACTGACACCGACCCAACCAGTAGGAAGCGAAATCGCCAAGGCTCGAACCCGGAAGCCGATGTTCTACCCCAGAGTCACTGCACCCCCCGAAATGTAGAGGAAGAATCCTAACCACGATTTTGAACACTGATTCCGCCAAAGCCTTCATCATTTTTGTTAATGAAATAAAGTGTAAAAGCACCAATCTTATGGTGTTGTTCTGTTTTGTACTGGTTGAATGTGTTTTCACTCCAAGAATGAAGAGTATGTCTACAAATGTATGATGAAAAAAAATTAACAAAATGGTTGAAGAAGCTGTTTCCCAGGTATATTTTTTTTAAACTACAATAAATATAGTGCTGTATAATTCAAATTTAAAGTTAGTAAGAAATACTGTGCACGGCGATAACTTACTTTATTAAAACAAACAAATTATTCTAAATTCATGTCACTATAAAAATTGATTTCAAATAGTATTTTTTTACATGTTAATTCATGTAACTAAAAAAAGGGTATGGCACTTAACATTTTCATCCACATGTGCATTTACCTTCATTTATCATTTAACTTTTCTGTCACGAAATTTTTTGGTGACTTGAGGTCTTTGTTTTGGCTCAATTTTTAAACTATAATTTGAACCTGATTTTTTCGGGTAGTCTCTAGATTTTACTTTTTTCACCATTCTCAAATTATATAAACTTTCACATGATTCGTTTCCAATACTAAATTTTAAGTTCATGGAATCACCAATGAAAAGGAAAATAAATAGGTCTCAATCCTAAAACATATTCAGGAAATATGTGAAATAAAATTATATGCTTCGTATTGTATGTTTTAACCAAGGCGGTATGCTTCAAAAATAGTTAACCAAACTACACCTTAGCAATATTAATGTAACACAACCAGGCATATTGTGGAGAACGATTCATAAATGTAGACAAAAAATTCATGGAAACATTTTATCCACCAATCTGCCCCCTTCCATTTTTTTTTATTTCGAGCTTTTTACCAAGAGTGTTACTTTAAAATATTTAGGATGTGGATGCGTATAATCTAACCAGCAATAATCATTTAATAACCATAGCAATTAGCAGCATCAATAATTAAAATTGGAAAACGGTCAATGAGGCATCCCAAATCCATTCTTTAAATATAATCTAGATGTTGGTATGAAGTTGTGATTTCTATTTCGTGTAAGGGCAACAACTACTGTCGTCTTTTTTTCTAAATAAAAACCATCAGTTCCAAAGGGAAACATCAACACATAGAGCAGGGGATCATAATGATCGACGGTAGATGTGGATTCGGCGTAGTACTTGGTTCTCACTTTCTCTGCACCGAACTATGATATTCAGGTTTCCATAATTTTCTCCAGGTACATGTAGAAGAGTTCTAGATTTAGATTTATGCCGTGTTGTGTATAATGTTGGTTTTTCTCTGCTCGTACAACGGTGAGGTGGGTTGGTTCGAAGATAGCTCAATTGCCGACTTGAAAGAAAACATATAACTATTTACTCTGTAAAGTTCTTGTTGCAGGTGATCAATAACAAGTTTATCAAAGTTTTCTGAATGACTGAGTCGTAAGTTCAATTCATCATGCGAGCTGTTGAAGAAAAGTTGTGCAAATTTTGTGACGTGGTCACCTGATGGCAGCAAGGCAGCAAGTTTGTGATGCAGCTTCCCTTGTATAGCAAATATTGGATTGAATACATTATGTGGTACTTCATTACATCCGATAGATGCCATGGCTAGTGAATTGTTGTAAATGTGCTTAGTACGGGGGAGTTAACAAGTTATATACATTTTGGCTAGATAAAGCATTTACAAACCAATTTTGACCCAAATTCACAATCACGCCTGATCACCACAAAACAAATACAGTACATATAGATCTAGATCTTTGTAGAAATGTAAAAGGCCCGTGCAGTATTCAGTAATCACATTAGTGGCAGTGACAGTGACAGTGTGAGTGACAGCATGTCCGCGCTAAGGCCCTTTCTAGCTTATATTATCGCTAAAGGAGACCCTATTAAGATTCTAATGGTCACAAAGACATCATGGTTGAACTCTTACAATCAAATCTAATAACATCATAGATCTAGATCTTATTTGGGTGCTATTGTTGAACAGTAAATAGGCTCTCTCACATGTTATGCAGCATGGCGGCAAAAAGTAATGTAAGTTAAACTTCCAAATTACTAAATAAAAGTAGTGGGTATGCTAAATGGACGTCATTATGTATGCAATAGCAAAATAGAAATATTCATATTGAATAATTATTGGATTCGAGTAGAAATTATTTATTTACGAGTAGTAGAACGAGTACAAAGAGTGAAAGAAGTAAAAGGAAAGACGCTATGAGTATGACCAATGCGTACAACAAGCGTGCCAAAGACGTACATCCTCTACAGCCTGGCCAACCTCATCTGTCCACTATCAAAACCCTGAACAATCATCCTGGAACAGAGGCAGGGTGACCCAAAAACTCGCTCACCGTGATTACGAAATAGAGGGAGAGAACGGAGGGCAGTACCGACGCAACAGGACACACCTCCGTCCAAAAACCACTGCATTGACACAGGACGTCGAAGAGGATTTCAACCTACCCCCAGCTGATGCGACTGACCCTAACCACCAACGACAGACTATCCTACAGCCAGACCCAGTGATTCAGAGCAGTACGGATGCAACACCCCCAGCAGCAAGGCCCACGCGAATTACCAGGCCCCAGTTTGGCAGAAGGACTTTGTCTTGTCCAGCCCATAGTGTTATTTTTCTTGAGTTGAAATGTTTCTGAAAGATCGCTTTCGCTGCAATGGACCCTTGCACGAATTTTATATGTTAAGACTCTAGTATCACCGTATATGGACTATTGTTAAAATCGTTCCTCAATGATCCTTGGACTCCATAATGTTCAGAGACTAATAGTAAAGTGAGACAGAACTACTGTATTTAGTGAAATTGTGACACCCGTATATGGTCAAATTACGGGCAGAACGTTATTACAACTTGCATTGTTATTTTTCCATTTGAAAAACCTACAATCATAAACTTTCAATAGGCTTATTGGTGTATTTGTAATCATAAGGTTTTGAACTACCGGATATCACAGGGGTATTATTAGCAGAACCCTATCTAAAGTTAAGGGGCTTTTGATTGATATGATTTGTTTTAAATGACATGAGAACTGTTCTCTCCGGTGACAGGCTAACAGGAAGTTGCCAGGGAAATGACCTTTGTTTCCAGTTTTACGAAAGACGTTACTCATTCACTTACTAGACCTTCTTCATGATCATTCTGTTCTTGGATTTATATACATGTAAATAAACTCTTAACTTCTTGGAGCAAGTCGTTTGTCATATTCATAATTAACATCTACTGAAAGCTCTCAAGCTCTCTTAAGGTGTTCTTTTTTTTTATTTGGGGGAAAAAAAAAAGGGGGGGGGGGGAATTCCCGAGATTACTGTGATCCTTGACGACGGGAAGTCTCAAGTTTAACTTATGTAAGGCGTCGACGTTTTTTTAAGGCATCGTTTAAATCCGCCATGTGTAGAACGTCACTGACTCCTCATTGGCTTGCGCAACTCAGAGTCCACCTGGCGGCGTCCAGGCTGAACTCAGATTTTCTAACAGAGATCTAGTGATCTACTGGGCAGGACGGCGATGTAATAATAAGGCTTACGCCGCGGCGTAAGCTACGT
Organism: Elysia chlorotica; assembly: GCA_003991915.1. Taxonomy (NCBI): domain Eukaryota; kingdom Metazoa; phylum Mollusca; class Gastropoda; family Plakobranchidae; genus Elysia; species Elysia chlorotica. The sequence goes on from RQTK01000142.1 coordinate 235,922, forward strand.
CACGATCTACTTATTTGTTTACAGAATCCAAAGGGCGGGTGAATTAAATTCTAGTGAACTCGAGCAGATTGGACAGAATGCATGGAAGAATGTGATAGACATGATCAATGTTGGTTAATGTTTAAATTAGGATAAAGAAAACTTCAGAAATACCAATTTCTAGGCCTACTAATTACGAAATTGCCTCGATTGCCAAACTGGCTCAACATAAGTCAGTTGTTTTCGCGTAGATAGAGTGTTTCTGGCGGCCGCCATAGATACTCTAGAGTGTTTTGGTGATAGACAGACATGATAAACAAAAGTGGTGTGTTACACCGGCATCAAGAATTGGGGAACAAACAAGCCTTATTGCTGTTTCGGTACTCAAATATTTCGAAATGATCGAACTTTTTCTCAACTGGAAAAGCAAGCTTTACGAATGTAGGAAATGTGTTGGTCTAAAGATAGTCTTGTAATCATAGTTACGCCTATATTTCATTTGATGTGCGATGGCACGATAACCCTTAGCTTGATGAAATAACTTGCTTTGTTTTAATTGGCGTTCCGATGACATTTTCACCCTCAATTAATTTTCATTTATTAGCAGCAATACTAAATGACACGTATTATTTTAACCAGTCTTTTAGCATTTGAATAGCAGTGGAACATATAGCCTATACAGTTTTGATGTTGGGCGTTAAACTAACTCAACAACTCGTGCTGATACGTAGCATAAGAAGCAATTGAAAACTGTACTCTTTGTGGTGGATATCTGAGACAAGGATTTTTTTATTTTTTTGGGGGGGGGGGGGGGGGGGGGGGGAAAAGAAACAATAAATATGAAAGGGTTTTTTTTTGGGGGGGGGGGGGGTAGTGGAGGTAAAATGATTAAATGATCAATGGCATTGATTGCTGCCGAAAGGTCCAAGAGAAAGAAATGAGCTTATCCTTTTTTAATATGTAGCAGAAAAAATGTAAGAATTTACTTTGAAAAAACGAGTAGAGATTATTTTTTTACAAGATGAAATGCTATATAGCTACAAACAACATTCTCTAAAATTTTTGTGAGAAAGGATAAGTTAGACGCAAGGCGGCACATTTTGTAGGATACATTGTATTGCGATCTAGATTGGTTTCCTTTAGAAAAGGGCTCAAGAATCTCTTGAAAACAGCTGTGGACGATCCCAGTCGAGAATCATAAAAAAAAAAAAGTAATCCATAAAAAGTCACAGGGCAGTGGTACATGCACACAAAAGGTTAAATGTGGGCCTATTTGAATTCAAGTACCCTATAAAGAAAAAACATAGACCGTAAATTGTTCCTTTTCCGCAAGTTTATTTGTCGGGTTAAAGTAGCTGTGGACAGAAATTTCAAATTAAAAAGAGTAAAAGAAATGCAAATAGACTTTAAGAATGAAAAGCAAAAAGGCAGACGCTGGGGCATTCACTGTGGACTGCTAGGTGGATTTCATCCTCATAGCACTAGCGCTTTAAACGTAATATAATTCTTCTGTGCTGTGGAGTGTCCACTCCTGTGGAAAGGGCGATCCCAAGCCCATTATCATAACGGGCTCCTGGTTAAATAATTATTTACATCCGTCACTATAATCTTTTAAAAACAAAAACGAGAAAAAAACACACCTGCAGATGCAAATGCAGAGGGGGGATCATTAAGCCCATAATTATGAATATTAGTAAAAGAAAAACAATACTAAAGTCTGTACCGCATGTACTTGTCAAGTCAAAAGCAATTTATATCCTGCATTCATGTATCAAGGTTTTGCGAAGCTTTCAACTGCACCCTGATGTTTTTAACTCGCCAATTAATGATTATCTTCTCCCACAACAGTCGTTGAAACACCCGGGCGATCTCCACACGACATGTAGTGAAATTAGCAGCTGCTCATTATCGAAGGGATCGTAATCAAAGGTCGGGTGACAATATCAGCAGTCAGCACATCGATAGTCGACTATTCTAAGAAATCGTTTTCAATAATAGTCGAAAGCATCAATATCCGTTTCGATTACTAACATTATCACCCTCAATCGATGTCACGTTTGAATCAGAAAGCTGATATCTAAATCTAGAGCAAGACAGGTGCCTACTAGAATATATGTAAACCGTGACGCATTGCTCTCTTTCTCTGCGTAGGCTTAAGAGTGGCGTCGGTCACACAAGTCATTTTAACTCAAGGTGTTTTGAAACTTACCTCCACATGATATAGAACGAACTGAATTAGACTAGAGGCTAGCAGTACGACCAACGTTAACCATTCGTACCCCCCTCTCATGCACGCAGTAAGCTGAATCCTTTTCAAAGAATGATAATGAAACATTGCAATCCATTAATGAACACGAATGTTTAGAAACCACACCAGAAACATCAGGATTTAGATGCATATGCCCAAAGATTTAAAGAGGTGCATATGCCCAAAGATTTAAAGAGGTGACCTCTCTCACTGATCTCGAAAAAAAGTAAATTTCTATCTAGCACTAGAACTCCATAAAAGGGCTAGTTCCTAGAGGCATCTTTTTATAGAAAGGAGGAAAAGGAACGGGAAAAAAAAACTTTATGTGCAGTCCTTTTCATAAAAAAAATAGTCAACAAAATATATAGCCTAGTTTCAGTTAAGATTTTACAAATTTGGTCAATTGGCACGAAGAATGACCATATGACGCTAAACCGTTACTGTTTCGCGAATCGGTATACTAGATATCTACTTACATTGTTTCAATACATAGGAGGATAATATTATTATGTATCAACGAATTAAACCAATCTCAAGAGAGTTGCGTCATTGATAGCAATTCATATCTCTACCTTAAACCAAAACACCGTTGAATGCCAACTAATACAGTGTCACTGGCTTACGGAAAAGATGTCACCCCCGTATAATTATTTTAAATTATAACACCATTATTAAATACATGTAGGGCCTAATTGGGAAGGGAAGGGGCGACATACAATTTTTATTAACAGGACGTAAACTAGTTCTTTAATATAGACTTTATTGAAATGGGCATTTGCAAGGAACGTTGAGTTTTGAATTGAAGCTTCAACGATATCAGAATCGGGAACCGAGCGAGCGCTCCTAGTTCTCGTCACAGGTGTGATGCGCGGCTTCCTGCCCCTTACCTCTCCGCACTAACATTCAAGTTCCACTGTTCAGTGACGTCACTGAGCTATCTAATGCCATTATTAAACATATGTGATATAAACAAAGTGATTGTTCTCTTTTTAATCATTCTCCAAATGCTTTAAAATCGCCTACATTCACAAGGGTGCCATGCCATATGGCCTACTTCTGGGACAATGAAAATCCATTGAAGATGTTCTTTCATATTGAAAATGAAATATCGATTCTTCTAGGTAAATAACCGAGATTTTTACAGTTATCGATACTGCCAGGATATTAGCCAACGCTTCAGACGCCATTACTAAAAGCAGAAAATGCCTCTAGGAAAAAATAGATTTATAATTACTGATCATCATTTATAAGTTAATCGCCCTCATTTCCACCAGTGCCAGAATAAATTCTTAAAGCAAATCACACACACAGAAAAAGTAGGTAAGATTACATCTCGATTATGTTTTTTATCTAGAAATGGAATACCGAACAGGGGCATCTTGAGACATAGAATCTAGACTCTAGAATAATCATAGACCTAATCCTAACCCATAGCCTTATATCGTAGTCGTACCATACCCCTAGAACCCTAAAGATAGCCACTTAGCATGAGCTAACTATTACATAATTGGGTCGAAATGTGGGTGTCGATACCTAATGGGCCATTGAAAATACAGTTAAAGGTATTTTGCATATTGCATTTTGTTTGAAAATAATAAAAAAACGAATATATACCTTTATATATGTTTTTGTTGCTATATAATATTTGTGTGAATTATGGTTAAAATAAAAAAATGATTATTATTATTAACAGTTTTGCGTGTTTTTACTGGAATTGTGACATTGGAGTGTCAAATAAATAGGCTAGTTTTAGATCTAGGTCTCTTAGTGCTACATCTATACATGTGGCTATCTTTAGGGTTCTAGGGGTATGCTTGAAAACTGCCAAACTGAGAGCAAAGATGAATTGCCATGTTACTGCATGAGAGAGCAAAAGTGAAGTGGGCTTTGTCTTGGGTGGCTGAATGGGAGGCTAGAATCTAGTACACAAGTGCATTGTGCAAAACATGTGTACCAATAAAGAAAATTTTATACTGGTAGATTTACTGACTGATATAAAATTATAATCTACCTGTAATGTATACGGATAAACAAAATTATATATTGGTACCCGTGTACATATAAATGGTTTTGTTTAGGCGTACCCGTGTACGAATAGACACTGCGAAAGCGCAAAACCATTCATTCATTTATAAAACTGAGATTGTAAAGACAGTATGTTACTACCTTATATTGAAGTATGAGTAATAGTAGGTTTTTAAAGTTCTTTGTCTTTACTTTTCAAATAAATCACTGAGCAAATTCCATGAAATATGAAGGTCAAAATCAACAATAATGGATCCTGGACAACTTTTTCAAAATTGTAATTTGTCAGTAAAAATGTTTAAAATGCCAGAACAATGTTATTAAATCAACTGCCAGTTTGCCGATATGATGAACAGAGAGAAGGAGAAACACTTGTGCTTTCAACACATATCATTAGGAAAAGAAGCGGAAGATAACCTTGGGATGTTTGCATATCATGTTAATGGACACAATAACTTTAAAATAAGCAATTAGTTCAGTGTTAGATTTTGGTCAATAGAATTTGAAAAGAAAAACATCACAATCATTCTTGAAATCAGTTTTTGTTTTATCTTTTAGAGTAATGGAATTAAATTATTGCCTTTTGTTTTCAAATGTAAAATAAAAACTGGAAATCCAGAATGTATACCTTATTTCAGTGTTATTATAAAATCTTTTTCTACTCCTCAGGCAAGTCTATCATCATGCCAGATCTTCAGTTTGATGTGGCTGTGGCCAACAGATTTATTTCCAGCCTGAGCAAATCACTCCAAGCACTTTGTCATGGATGTATGGATTTTGATTCTGGAATAGAGATTGTTGGTTATATCAATGTAAATATTGACTGTGGCAGTAAGGTTGACTACGTCCTCAACGAAAAAGTTTCAAAAAGCACCAACAACTCTATGACATTTGTCAGCAACAGTTTTTTGGCTAAAAAGGATCAACCTAAACAGACTCGTGATGGAGCTTGTTCGCCAATTCATCACTTTGGAAATCAGTCTCACACAGCTTCTCCTCACCACAAAGTGCGAGGATATTCACATAGTTCCTGGAGCAGGTCTGGCTACCATGGTGTTCATTTTCACAGGGGTGCGCAGAAACGAGGTTTTAATGGCGACTGGCGTGGTTCTGCTAAACGGCCAAGGCCCTTACACAGTGACCCAGGTTCTGCAGCTCAGTTTTCTTTGCCATCATCAAGCCAAGGATTGCCCGATGAAACTTATAATTCTAGTAAACTTGGACATCAACAATACCAAGATCAAAATGCTTTATCCACTCAAAATCAGATCAGTGACACTGAAACGTCGACAATTAATATTAAAAAAGAGACAGTTGAAGAAAGTGATGAGAATCAAGGTCATTCAGACAACTCGGGACAACATTCGAACTGTGGCGCTTCTGACTTAGGGGATGTTAATATTAAAATTGATCCTGATGGTGCACTTGGCACAGATAATGAATCTTTACCAAATACCAAAGCAGACACTTCAGAAAATAGTGACTTTAAGGGAACATTCTTGCAGCCTACTTCACAAGACAATCAAGAAAGTAGTGACAAAACTCAACCTGAGAGAGGTGATCAAATGCCTATTACAGATCAGCCTGTTAGTTTTGAAACACCTTTTCCTAACCCTGAATCTCCCTCAGGGGCTGGGGAAGATGAGGCTTCAAACAGTGCGCATGAAACATTTCAGTCCAATACAAATGTAGGTGGAGATGATTCGGAAGCTAGAACTAGTACAAATGCAGCAGTAGAATATGACACTGCAGCTGAAGAAAGTTCACATTCTGAGTATCCTGACTGCGGGGAGGGCACCAGTTCTGGTCAATTTGAAGTCATTGAAATTGATGATGAGGATGAAGACATGCAAGCAATGTTTGGAGCTCCCCGTAAGTATACTAATTTTATTTTATTTTATTGAGATTGTTCATGGTATTTGCCAAGTACTCCAAACAGATTTTTAGTTCATGTGCAACACAGTTGCTGCTTGCACAGACAAATAAAACGATTTTGACTGTTTTAAACCAGTTAGACAACTAATCCCAATAGTTTCCTAAATTTGCACAGTGGTCTCCGCCCCTTGGGGGAAAAGAAAAGCGGGTTTCTAATGGGTGGAGAAAATGTGTGGCTGGGGGTCTGCAAATTAGTGTCAGTTCTTAAAGAATAGATATATCTTATATAACATTCCTAGGTTGCCTGAGTAAGTGAGTTGTTTTTATTTTATTATTTAATATTGTAATTGTGAGCCTTCAGTTAGGTATTCCAGAGCATTTAAAGTTCTCAATAAAGGCACTTATGAAACTAGTCATCAGAATGCATTAATTTGTAAAGACACAGAACCTTTGGTAAGAGAAATGATCTCCGGGTTCTATAACTCTGGGGGGTTATAGTTCTACCAACACCGACCCAACTAGTAGGAAAAGAAAAAGCGGTGGAGATCGAACCCGTAGCCCTCTCTCTCATCACAGACCGCTTGATCTACCCTTGGAAACAGACAGATTTAGATTGAGTTAATGAGTTTTTCTGAGTTCAAAGGGCTAGATATGAAGAACATAATAATCATCTGTCCATCATAAATTTGTGTTTATTCTTGCAAAAAGTAAACTTACTCCGCAAAACGTATAATTATAGTATTCTCGACAGTTTTCAAAATCATTTTTTTTATGTTTTTGCATTTATAATGATACTGTGGTATGTTTTTTAAAGTCAATGTGATTTTGACACACACACAAAATTTTCCTCAATGACGTTTTAAAATTTATTTTTTTATTTCTTTTCAAGTTTCAAAATTATAATTTAAATATATATATATTTTTTTTATAAATGACTTATTTAATCTTGCAGTTGCAGGAACTTGTTTAAAGTTTTAAAAAGAAAAGTTTGATTTTCTAGCTTTGATATTCTTAGCAACAAAATTTTGCAATATAGCAGATATCTGCTGGTTTACTTTAGGATCTAAACATGATGCGGAACAAAAATCTTGTATGATGTATACATGTGCTAGGTTCTATTTTAAAATCATTATCAAAGCAGGCACCTGGAAAACTTCACATAAAAAGTCAGTCGTTCTAGGTTGGTGTTTGCTTTTAATTGATTTATAAAACTTGTATTCAGTGGGTCAACTTTCTCATTGGTACTGTTAGTTCATCCTGCATTGCAGTCATTCAAATGGTAGATTTGTCATTCAACATTATATCATAACACTCTTTAAAGCAGTTACGTAGGATTTTCAAACTCTTTGCTTCAAGTCTATGAGTTATAAATTTTATCGTGGGACGATTCAAAGCTTTTTTCCAAGCATCCATGAGCACTCACTTATATCAGAACCATTGTTTTCACACTGTGGCTCACTTTACAGTTTACTCTGTATACTTATAATGAAAACTTTCATACTGTATTTCAATTCCTTAAAGTGCAAGACATATTTGGAAAACCTTTCTTCCCCAAGTTCACCTTTCAACAAAATTGTAATCCTAGTTACTTAAAAACCTATTCCAATCCCAAGTATTCTTCTGGCCTTTTACTGAGGCTTGCCACATACCATGAACAACTCATTTACAATTTCTCTTAATTTTGACCATTTTATTGGAATTGTAGCTTAAAAGTAAAAAGAGGGTATCTGTTGGGGTTGTTCTAAATGAATTCTTCATGAATTGCAAACATTGTCTGATTTGATTTGATTTACAGTTTTCTTAAAAAAATATTAAGAAAGCTTTATTTCCTATTAAATTAATAATAGTTAATTATGATTCTGCTTTTAATTAGCTATAGTTAACACTTTGTGACTTAAGTTATTTGTTTGAAAAAAATGTATGGAATCTTTCACTCAGATCATTAAATTAGACGTCGCCATAATTAATGTAATTTGGTTCAGAAGAAGAAAAAAAACATTTTTTGTGTGTTTATCAATATAATCCTTGTAAAAAAATGTAGGAAGAGTATGAGAAAGAACTGAATTGTACTCTTCAGACACTTCACATTTTCTTTTGATCTATAAGGGATATTAAAACTTCTTAAATCATGTACTGGGAACGTCTGGGTGCAGGAGATGAATTGAAATCACAATAATGATTATATAATTTAAATTTAACCATTATATTTTATAGTATAGTTGTAAGTCAAGTGTGCTAAAAAAATCTCCCAAATACAGTGGAAACTGAGGTAAAATTCAATGAAAACCATCTTTCAGGCCTCATTTTGCTATGTTATCAAAGTCATGGGTACATTTTTAACCTTCATTTGCAAACTCAAAAATTATTTTAAAGAAAACTACATTACAATATAAACTGCCCCCCTCTCCCATAGGCCACTATATACCTATAGTGGAATGTACTTTATATGTAGAAAATTACACTGTACACAACTGCACACTAAATTTTAATCAGTAAATGAACTTAATTACCATTTGTTGAAAATGTGAAATTATATCAACTCAACAGATTGTGGGGTAAGAATAAGCATAGATGTGAATAAGATTTTTTGTGTCTGTGTCGGAAACTGACTTTTCTTTTCCCCCTTTTTTATACAAGTTTCATATAATACTTTGCAAAATGTACAGTAATATTATGTTAATTAGGACTCGTGGTCCTGGAGTTAAAAAGCTAGCATTAGTTTAAAGTATATGGAGGAAACGTTCTAATAAATTACATATTATTTTTTTGCCATTAACAAAGTAGCATTTCAATTTACAAGATTTGAAAAAAATACTGTACCTCTATTCATGAGCTTGATTGGAAACCGACTGTTCAATGTGTCACTTAACTTTGATTACAATTCTGTGCAATATGCTGAACTTTTGTTTGTTTTTTCAGTAATTTTCCAGCACTGTTTTTGTTTAAAAGTCAGTAAACCAAAAAGAAAGAAAAAGAAGAAAAAACTTTGTCGCTTTTGTAATAAAACCTTAATAAAGCTGGTTATTTGGTTTAAGATCATAGGAGATGGTACCTTAAAGGGCCTTGATAGGTAAAATTTATTATTTATCTCTAAGCATTGTCTTTTTTTCAGTTAATGTCTCTGAAAGAAAAAGAATATTTTTCAGCTATAGTTTACATCAAAGTTTGCATGCCAAGCATCCTTAATGATTTCCCAATCCATATTAAATTAGTAAATAGTAAGCAAAATATTTTATCTTTTTATAAGTTTTAATTCCAAGAATAACTTTCTTTAGTCTTACTTAGTTGCTAATAAAATAGTCCATGGGAAATTGGTGTCAATCAAAAGCAGCAGATGTTTCATGTTATCTTAGCAATGTATATAAGCTGTCTTGGAACTACCTTTAAAAAGTAATTACATTTATTTGGGTGACACAGATATTTTTTGTACTGGGATGTAAACTCAATGTATACTGTCTCTTGAAAGTTACTTTGTCTTTCACTTGAATTAGTTTACTACTGAGGGTGCTTGGTCACAATGAACTTAAAAGTTTGTAAAAAAATAATACTTCATGCATTTTTAAGAACATCAGGATCAAACTCCAGCTCTTTAATATGTTTTGATAGGTCTCTAATTTAAAACAACTAGGCATTGCAATTGTATGCAGCTGTTCTGTCTTTAAATCTGAAAGAAATAACATTTTAAGTGTTTTGTCTGAATAGAGTAATTGTACAGTGTGCATGTGCACTTTTTGGTGAATGTTTATAATCAAATGTGAACTATAATCATGTAATTCTAAGCTGTATGTAAAGAATACAATAACTGTATTGGAATTAATAGTTGGTTATTATATTTTCTCACAGGAACAACCATAACATTATATGAAAAATTAAGAAAACTCTACCAAGCCTTTATTTCTGAAAACTTTTTTCATTCCCCAACAATGCTTGATATTTTTTAAGAGACTTTATACAGTTCTGTCAGTACTGTATCTGCTGTTTATAACGTTACATTATAAAATGTTCAATTTGAATCATATCATTAAAAAAATTGCATTGCGTGTAGAGATTACTTATGCTTATCCATGATTGTTTTTAGATTTGTTTCAAATGTTTTCAGTCTGAAGAGAATCATGTTATGTATCATCCCTTAAGCAAGTTTTAAGACTGAATAGTAGTAGAATAGGTTTTCCTTCTTGTTTTTGAAAATATTTCATGTTTTCATATTTTTGTGTGTGCGGCTAATAGAACCACAAAATTATGTTGTTGACTTGCTATTTGTATAATCTTTGTGATTTCGTGATTTTGATGCTATTTTAATATGGATATATCTTGTGACAGAAGAGTTGAAGATTTTATTTTGGAGACGCACTCCTGTCCCCACCAATTGACAACCGAACAGATTGATACTTAATGAGAAAACTTTTTTTGTTGTTGCAATTTATAGTCTTTTGTGAAACATGAAACAGAAATTATGTTTCTTGTCACAATGCAATATTATTTTTAAATGAACATCACATCTATAATGATACATCTTATATTTTTCATTAAATCTAACAAGGCAGAAGTAGTAACAAATCATATAATTTTTAGAAGTTCCAGGTTAGGTGTTTAACTAGTTATAAATTTAAAATAGACTCACAGTCTTTAATTCATGAATGTTACCTACCTAGAATCACAAAAAGATTATGAAGTGTCATAGCTCTTTGCAACTTAGCAGTCATTAGGTTTAATTACAATTATATTGGTGTTTTTCTCATCTCATAATTATTTTCAAACAATAGTAATTGTTTTACAATTGACGGATACACTTTTGTTTCCAAGAAAGTTTTCTCATCAAATTGAGGTAAGGATCTTTATAGAGCTTTTATAGAAATTTTGATTTTCATGCGTGCTTTATGATTTGATATTGAGAAGTTTTTTATTTATTTTTTTTTTAATAGATATTTTATGTAGTACCTTTTAGATTTAAAGAAATAAGCCACATGGTGAATACTTATCAGAAAATATAATGCGTACTTTTTGTGATTTATATGAAACACTTTTAGTCTTTTTGTTTAATATTCAGGGAACAATAAGCAAGTTTGTTCATTAAGTTTTACACATACAGAGGAGTTAACCCCCCATGTCATTTTCAAAACAGATGTACAGGGAAACATTGTCTGGAATTGGAAAGATTATTTTGGAAATAAAAGATGTGGCTCTCTTCTACTGTCAATTGATAACCCTTGCTATTTAAGTATTAAATTCCTAAATACAGAATGTGTAGATGTAAAGTAAATGAAAGGCAAACATGTGATTGTTTTCCCAAGTCATTAAGGAAGGGGCAACAGCCCAGCTTCGATCACATTTACTCATCTCCTACTTTCATCGTCAACACTAGACTCCGTCTGTATGTCTGTCAGTCATCTTTCTTTCTTCAACAGTTTTAAAACCAGCTATATACATATATATTATTAACTTTGTCTTTTCTGTCTTGCTTAATGTTTACACTTCTAAGAAAATACATTTAGAGCAAACTGGATTGAACGTAACTGTTTTATTACATTGCTCACTCAGAGTCGAGGAATAAGGGTTCTTCTCTTCTCTTTTTCTGTCCCGCCCATATACCCATCATCTGCCAGCTGTCACTTTTTTTTTACACCCAATTCTTTTCTACTTCTCAGAGATGAGGAATACGCTGGAAATACAGACCACTTAAATCTTATGGCTCTTTAGTTTTTGCCATGAGTTCAGTGAGAAATGTTGTCAAATGACTCACTGCCCTATCATGGTTTTATACTTACAATAGTGTGATTACACTTCTTTGTTTTAATTTGTCAGATAGGTGAAAGAATTATGAAAAGACTAGAAGTTTCAAGTGGTGACATAAGGTTGATAAACGTTTAAGATAATAATAAGAAAAACAATCACCAGTCATAATGTATAAATGTATGTCTGTGTGTTATCTTTCTCTTGCAGAAAACGCCTCTACCTCAAGCAATCAAGCAAAGAACATAGTATTCTCAATGCGGGCACAAGAAAGCCATGGAAACTGGCCTTCCTCTTCTAAATCTTTGTCTTTGCCCAAAGATTCCGCATTTGTTTTTGATAAAGATCGGGAAGTTTATTCTTGTCCAGTGTGTAGAAAAGAGTATAAATCCTATTCGGGAGCTCGGCATCATTACAAGATCAAGCATTGTGGGTTGTTTGATCATTATTGTCAAGTTTGTGGGAAAGGATTCCAGCAACGTTCTCATCTGAAGTCCCACATGTCAATTCATATGCAGCACAAAGAATATAAATGTGACATCTGTGGCTTTCAATATGTTCACAAAACATCGCTCACAGCTCATCAGAAGATGACTCATGGAATATATTAGTTTTTTTGTTTTTTTTAGACAAGCCTGCAGCATGTACAGGAAGTACAGTTGTGTCCTTTAAGTATGCACTAAAATTATAACCTACACTACCCATGGTATTAAGTAAATTTGTATGTCAAGTTACAAGACATGTTGCAGCAATAAATTTTGCTCACTTGTTTTTTCCTTTGCATATTCAAGCCAGTGAATTAGCTTACGTTGATATTTCTCATTGGAAAAAATAATGTTTTATGCAATGCAAACTTTTAAGGGAAATTAAGAGGTAGGATTAAAAGTACCGAATTAAAGATAGAACCTGTGACTTAAATACAAATTCTTTCATAATTTGCGGTGGCTCTGGGGTAGAACATCGGCTTCCGGTGCAAAAGGTCCGGGTTCGAGCCCTGGCTTTTTCACTCCCTACTGGTTGGGTTGGTGTCAGTTTAATGTGACCGGATGCACATAAAATTGTCAGACGTCAGTCTTGGGGTCCGTCCACAATAAGCCTATATAGTGCTGGTGTTGTACGTCACGTGAAAACAACTTAACTTACAATGTTTAATTTAAGTGTCAAGTTGGCATTTGGTCATGTAGCTGACAGACCATTACACATTTTTGCCAATTAAATATGATTATGACTTGCATGAAACACAGCCTTTATTGTTCCCTTCTCTATTTTCAAATACAGCAATGGGCTTTTTAAAAATTAACTGAGAGGGAATTTATTGTCAGACAGTGATATCAAACTGATTTGTAAAAATGTATAGCTCTTGTGGAGCTAATAAAAAGTAATAGTGATTTTTTGTTTATGCTTTGTAATCAATTGTTCACCACTTGAAACAAATTACAAAACATGCAAATAAACTTTTGAACAATAGAATTACTGTTTCTAAAATATTTGGGCATACACTGATTAAGAAAATAGCCTAGTCATATTTCTGTAACGATTTCAGGCTTTCATGTGATCACTTAGCTAAAAAATTCAATTCAGACCTTCATTTATTATTTACTAAGGCCTTGAGGCTTGCTTAGAAAATGCTACAGAACTGAAAATTAACCATCGGGATAAGGAAAGTTATCTTTAATTCATATGTATCTCTCTCAAACATGCTTGATCTTTTCAAGATGAAAAATTTTAAAATACTTAATCAATGAATATATGAAACAAGAGCAGATTGTGTGCTGAAATTGTATATATGCATGTATATATTACAATGTTGTTTGTATGTTTTGCCAAGTCCTGTGTTTTGTTTTACTTCTGCAGGACGATGTACAAATTCATTGACCTCGGGCTCTGAATTCACCATGTCATTGCCTGACTATATTCAACCAACGGTAGATCACAGAGCCCATGAATCATTATCATGTCCTGCACCACCACCAATGTTTCCTTCGGATTTCAGGAGCGGATATAAAATAGAACAAATGGACGGTTTTGCATACTATCATTGCACTATATGTTCTGTCGTTTTTACTACTCTTGGAGCTTTACAGAAGCACATGAATTCCCTTCACAAAAGTGCGAAATTGTTACCCTATTCTTGTCCAGTTTGTGGTCATGGATTCTTTTCCCACTCTGGCATGGAGGCTCATAAACAAACTCATTTTAGTGGTCGTAAATTTGTTTGTGTACATGTGGATATAGGTTCAAATATAAACATCATCTTAAGCGGCATGAGATAACAGTGCACAAACTGATTGCATTTAATGATTGTGAAATTTTAAATTGACGCAATCAAACATTTTAATGTGCGTGATTTGTACATCTTTCACTTCTCAACTTCTTTTTTCAGGCATGCTATCTAAAAGACTGAGTTCCTCAACCTCAGCAAGCAGAAGTGGTCAAAGAATTGGACATAAAAAGAATCTGCAGAGGGGCCATTTTATTGATAACTTGACACAAAATGCCACTCATGCTCCTCAAAGGGGCAATCAAGCCCAGGCCTCAAGTGCTATTCAATATTCATCATCATGTCCAATGTGTCGTGTTCAACTTTCCAGCCCATCTGCATATCAGAAACATATAAATGTTTACCATAGAGAAGCTGGGTTGCTTCCCTTTACTTGTAACCTTTGCCATCGTGGATTTTATACACAGAGTGGTCTAAAGTATCATGAGCAAACACATGGTGATCAAGAGTTTGTTTGCTTTGTTTGCAGTGCCAAGCACAAACATAAAGCCAATTTAAGGCGTCATCTTGAAAGGGCTCACCAATTGAGAGAATGTTTTTACTGTGCGTCATATTTTAAGCAAGGTGGTGAATTTGAACGTCACATTTTATCCTGTGACAAAAAATAGTATCATTTGAGTCATCACAATGTACATTGGTTGTCTTAAGCTTGCTTAATTTCATAAATCCCAAATGAATGAGTTCTAAGAACAGGCATCTTTAAGAAAAGCACATTCATTTGTTTCAGGGGGATACTTCATCTCACCAAAGTCATCGAAGACAGATGAAATTTCACCCACACTGGTAAATTGTTCCCCTTCTGCAATGTCTGTGGCAAGCAAGCGGGTATCAAATTCCTCAACATCTCTTGAGCAAAGAGCTTATGAAAGTTTTGCAGATATGGGCAATTACTTTACTTGTCCATACTGCAGCGAGCAAATTTCCACCAGGCCTTTGTATCAGAAACACATGAATATTTTTCATCGCGAAAAACAAGCTCTCCCGTTCATATGCAACTTATGCCAAAAAGGATTTTTCTCCATCATGGGACTGCGGCATCATATGGAGACGCACAAAGGAAGGCAGTTTGCATGTATTATTTGTGATGCCAAATTTCAGCACAAACATCATTTAAAACGGCATATGGAGGGTGTACACAAGCTAAAGGAATGCCGTGTGTGTCTCAATTTTTTTCCGTTAGGGCATGAATTCAACACTCATGTTCTACATTGTACCTCTTTTCACTAACTTCATTCTTTACCATCTAAATTATTTTACTGTTTGTTGTGTAGTCTGATGGCAGTATGCTTAGCCTTGAAAAGATAGTGTAATGATATAGCTGTTTTTTTTTACGATTTTTTTGTTTTTCAGGAGAGAGAAAGCGTGGACAGCCAATGCCATTGGCAATGCTTCCCGTGACTTTGCACCCATATTCAGAATCACCAGTTGACAGCTCTAAATTGCCCTCTTGGCCACAAGTCAATGCCAAATCTATATGCTTTTTATGTACACTGCCAGTAGAGCCAAGTGACTTTGTAAGCCACATGTTTAATTTCCATGGCCAGAGCATGCCATTTGTCTGTAAGATTTGTGGGAAAGGATACCAGAGTTCCCAAGGCCTTATACATCATACTCGTCTCCACCAAGGAAAAACTTTCTTTTGCCCTGTATGTGCATCAAGATTTACTCAAAGTGCTGCAATGAAGACGCATTTAAAGAAACTTCATGGTTGTGTTTTATGTTCAGTGTGTTCTGGTGTTTTCAAGCAAGGGTCTGACTTTGGTCAACATGCCCTACTTTGTAAAAAATAGCCTTGTTTTATTAGCTGCAACATTTTCTTTTTATTTGTGTGTGTGTCTGTGTAACATATACTCTGGCTTACCTCATTTGGTTGTGAATTTCACAATGTAAAGATATTTCTAGATCATTAATATTATATTTATTATCTAGAAATCTATTTACGTTGTGAAACTATATAGAATATGTTGTAAACTTCTGTTATCAAATAATCTCTAGCAGTGAAGGGGAAAAATTTAAGTCTCAATGAAAAATATAATATACTCCTGAAATAAGGAGTTTCTCCATTGCTCCTTTTTAATATTATTGCTAGACTCCAAGTAGTCAACATTATTACGGCGCTAGTCTTTGTGTCTGTTTTTTTGTGTTTTTTTAATTCATAATTGTTTTGCTTTTAATTTTAAAAAATTGTATTTCTTTTTTTTTTAATTCTTGGTTATTCAAATAGCAAAATAGAAATTGGTTTTTGGTCCTCATATTGTGAGAAATAGGCAGTTGGTTAGTATTAGCTCTACCTGTACCTTGATAAGAGAGAATTGCAGGTTTAATGGTAGAGACTGTTTTGTGTTGAGGCTTAAGTACTGCTAATCACATGACTGTTATCGCAATACATGACGTTTTCAGAGTTAGTAATCTCTGCCGGTTCATTATGCTATCATTGCTTTTTATGAAAGAGACATATTTGTCATGAATTTCAATCTTTAAACAATTATGAATAATTGTATCTTTTCAGTCTAAAACGTTTTACATTTAACTAAAGTAGGGTGTGAAAAAAAAAACTTTTTTTTATTTCAGGAATGTCCTATCCAAGTATCCAGGAAAGGACTGTTGAATTTGAAAAATTTGCTTCAAGCTCCACCTTATTGCCAAAAGCGAAATCTTGCTCTTGCACAAAGTGTTCTGCAATATTTCCTGATGGATTTGCTCTTCAAGAGCATTTACGCAAGAGTCACAATATTTTTATGGAATATATTTGTACGATCTGTGGGAAAGGTTACCATACTCAGTCTGGCCTATATTATCACATGCAATCCTGGCATAAGAAGGCAGTCCATTGTCCTGTATGTCCTAGTCAGTTTGGAAGAAAAGCCACTATGAAAAGGCACATGTTGACAATACATAATATGAAACAGTGTCAGCATTGTTTACAGTACATTTACTCTTATGAATTTGAAATGCATAGCAGATCATGTGAGATGAAGCTTATCTGATGTTAACTACATCTATTCATAGTATCATATTTGAATGTAATGACTGATATTGAATTGGTGTGTCTTATATATAGCCTATATGTTTTATATTATTTAAAAAATAGTGGTCCTTAGCAGAAACGCAAGTTATGCAATAGCGTGTTTTTAAAACACACATCCATAATAGATTATAACTTAATGATAACATTCATTTATTAAAAAGATCAGACAGGGTCAGAGTAGAACATTTGTGAGGATTCTATTGCCTGACTCCTTGATCACTTCAGACCAAACCTTGCGTTCAGCAGAAGAGTTTGGTTTTCAAATTTGCAATGGATAGGTACAAATGTGTTTTCAGCCATGGATTATGTTTGTTTTTTTCTTAAAAAACTGAAGCTTTCAGGCAGCAGCTTTATTCACATTTTAAAAGATCATCAATTTTGAACATTACATAGGTACAATTTTGTTTAACATTCATGTTTGGAAACACAGCCTTTTAAAAACGTTTGTTGAGAAAAACCACAGGCAATCTTAAGTTAGTCGTCCCTGTTACATTTTCTTAGATAGGGGAATAACAATTTTTTTTTTTTTAATTCTGTTTCTTATGCTTTCATTTACTTCCAAAAAAAAATAATTGTTTCGTACACGTTTATCAATTTCGAACATTTTCCAATTCTCAGAAATGTTAGGTACAGTTTTAAATTCTTGACACTTTTAAAAGTTGTACTGTTTAGACCTGGATGTTTTCAGCCAATTGCCGGATTTCCGGCAATCATAAAATTGAGGGAGGGGGGAGAGAGAGAAAAGAACTTCTGCTTAAGTGCATCGTGCGAGTATCCAGATTCAAATTTCCACCTCTGCCGACTCAATGACCCCGACAAGTGCTAGCAATCAAAGCTGAGTTTCGGGCAATAAATGCTGGAACTTCGCTTAAAATGTGTTTGCAGAAATAAACTATAGCGTGATGGGTTGCATTCTAGCAGTTTCCATGTTTTGTGAATAGTGACAGGCAAGACCACGATTGAAAGGGATTTATGGAATTCGATTCACGTTCCATTTGAGTTGAATCAGACTCTGTTATATATCCTTGATTATTCGTAAAATTATGTAAAGACTCAATCTTGAGAAATATTTAACCAGTTTCGTATGCCTTTTGTTTTATTTTCTAATGGATTTTCTACTCTTCTTCGTAACAACTTAGTAGTGTAAATCAAAGTTAGAAAGATTTTGCAGTGAATCGTGGTTAGCGCTATAATTTTATTATCTCATATTTTTTTCAATTGGGGCAGATCATCGATATTCATGGTTAGAACTCCTCTCAATCTACATTAAGCGATAGATCTATATTACGTGCTAGATCTATATTTGACTGGACTGAAATAGAAATAAGAGACAAAAGACATGCTAGAGATGGAGAGATGGATGGGACCAGAGGATTTTATATACAGGAGCTATTATAATCAAAGTGGGAACATGTTTTTTTTGTTTGTTTTTTTGTCCTAAAATAAGTCATCTTTCTGGATTTGAACATAGTGAATCTTCTTTATTATTAATCTTAGAGTCATATATATATATAATAAAATGTGCCTCCAGACAGGGGTTTTGCCTCATGTGATCCCAAAAATAGCTTCAGCCTTCTATGCCTTGTCTGAGTACAATTGGAGTTTGTTGATGTTGGTGTAGTCCTATGCAGATGATCTAACTTTCAGATTTAAGTGATCTGATATTAACACCATTATTTTTTATTTTTTTTTATGTTTAAATACTTTCAGCCATCATTTGTGTTTATTTTGTAAATTAGTATTGGTTTGTATGCCTGTCTGTTAGTAACCCCTACAAAATTGAAAATGATTGAGGCAAAACAATTGTATCTTGTCAGGGGAATATGTATTACATATTTTTAGACTCTATGGCAAGTGTTCACAATGGCTATTGCATGTAACTGTTTTTGTTGTTTATGTTTGCTTGTATCAAGTTTTTTTGTTCGTTTGTTTTGTTTATTTGTTTTTTGTTTTGTTTGTTTTGTTTATTTGTTTTTTGTTCTGTTTGTTTTGTTCATTTGTTTTTTTTTGTGTTTGTTTTCTTCATGTTTATTTTAATGCATCTCAGTATTATTTGCCTCTGGACAGCATGGAGATTTAACAAAATAATTTGTACAATTAAATGAAATTTATGAGTTGAACAATGTTGTTTCTTCTAGTTTTGTCTGTTTTTAGAATAAATTCATATTGAAAAGAAAAAAAATAAAGAATTATATTTCAACCAGTTGTTTTTGTGTGTGTTTTTTTCTCATATTTTTGTTGTGTTTATTGAATGGGAAAAAAAATGATTTTTTTAACGTCCCCAATCTAAAACACTGTGCGGATAACTCTTTTTGGTAAAGGCAAAAAGAAACAAGAGTTGCACATTATGCGAAAAGAATAATGAAAGATTGAAATTGACTTTCATGCAATTTATTTATTTTTTTTTTTTTTGGCGATCAAGCGTCTTTGTGAATTATGAAATAAAAATATAATTGTGTGGTAAAATGCTAGTTTATTGATTATCTACTTAAAACTATACAAAATTATAAATTATACTCTTTATAATCAGAAACAATTTTACTTCTTCAAAATTCGGAAATATTTTGCATGTGAACTTTTAAGATGTAACTGAAAGAGAACTAAAATTAGGGATATTCTTGTAAATAAACGAATAAGCTTATCTCTAAGAAAGCTGCTAATTACTAAATAAGCAAAGCCAAAGGAGAAAAAAAATCTTTATTAATTTACATGTACTATTTCAGGGTATTCAAGTTCTCAATCTTCTCCCAACAACTGTGCCTCCCGCTCACTCAACTCAGACCAGAAAAGTTCATTGAGTTCCTTTTCTACTTTCCTTAAAGGAAATTTTCAAGATAGGAGACAGAGAAAACCATGCACCATTTGTCCCCTAATTTTTGACAGTTATGCTGAATGGAATGAACACATGAATCGTGAACACGGTCACAAAATGCCTTATGTATGCTCCATTTGTGGAAAGGGTTATCAAACAAGTATGGGATTGCATTATCACAACCAGCAACACGCAGGAGTGACATTTACTTGTTCATTGTGTGATAGATCGTTCACACGCAACTCTACTCTCACAGGCCATTTAAAAAATGTCCATAAGGTTGCTAAGTGTTCTACATGTCGGAATATTTTTCCTCTTGGACCTGAATACTCAAAACATGTTTTTAGCTGTGTACAACCCACATAGAGTTTGTTTTGTTAGTTTTATTTTTAATGAAATTGTTATTTTTCTAATAGAAATGGGTTTGATGTTTACAAATTACAAAAATGCTACTTTTGTAATGCACACATGTATTTTTTCTTCTCGTTACCTTCAACTGATTTGGTAAAATATCTTTTTTTTTAAAGATTCATATATAGAACAGGCAGACTGACATTTGAATCTTAAAGATTAACTTGAAGAGAAGTTTAATTTGAATTGAAGCACTGTTCACTTTGGGTGAAAGTAGTATATGTATAAATTAGATTCTGATGTGTGAGAGGCAAAATGAACTAACTATTATTCGTTTTGCTTTCTATTTATTTTTAATGCTTCTTTAATTATGTAAGCTTGCATTCTGAAGAACTATATCCAAATGTTGTGGTGACAATTTTGTACGATTCATTTTAAACGATATCTTTATAGATTTAAAAAAAAAAACTCTGTTTTTACATGTCCATAGACAATCTTATTATGATATCTTGTTAGGCAAGGTTTGTGAGTCGTCAGTTATTACTGCTTGTGCGTGTATGTGCAGTTCACTATAGTCGAACTACAATTAGAACACTCAAAAATTGTAACCTTTAATATTTTCAATTAAGAATAGTAGTTTGATAATTAATATGGCAGATTTCAAAAAAGAAACTTAAAATCTGGTTATCGTATAAAATTGCAAGCATGGAAATTTAGCAATTATGTCACACGAATAATTGTATAATTATTCACTCACTTAAGGAAATATGGGCAATTATATCAATACAAATGTTATAATTTATTTTAGTGTTAGTTTTTCTTGTTTCAGATATCCATGAACGACAATTTCATTTATCAATGGAGGCAGGTTTTGGACACCCATCTGAGCAGCAATTTGGAGAAAACATTCAGTCTCCTCTACTTGATTTTCATATGACAAGAGAACACGCTGCTCACAACATTCAATTGGGATCCTTAAAAATAAAAAATAATGCCCACAGTGCAATACAAGCCAAGTCACTTAAATGTCCAATATGTGACGGAGGCTTTTCAAGAATGTTCACACTGAAAAGACACATGAAAAGTATTCATGGAGTTTCCCAATGCCAAAAATGCCTAGAAATAATTAAAGCTGGTCCAGATTTTAATAGACATCTAGTTTACTGCAACAAAAGAATATGAAATGGAGGATGTAATTTCTAAGCATTTTATTTCCCACAATAAGAGTTATAAAAGTTACTGGGAAAGTGAGCCAGATTTGTCTCCAAGACCAACTATTACTGTCTATTAAAAGAGGAATAATTGAAAATAATACGAGTACATGCAATAGTAAACTGCCCTTGCTATCCTGAAGCTGGCTCGAAAGTCTTTTGTTAACAAAGGCGCACTATACATTAGTTCTCTTAGTAATGCTTGGGACTGGCAAACAAAAGCTTTGAATCTCAGCTTTTGCAGTCTCCAAAACTAATAGAAGTAAAACTTATCAAAGATCGAATTTACGAGCAATGTAGGTAATGACAAAAGAAAATGTGAATGAGATTAACAATACGATGATTTTTTTAGCCAATTAATATTTATTCATATATATTGGTGACTTATCTTTAAAAGGTGGAAAACTTTATTATAATTTACTATTACATTATAAAGTCTTGTTAACACAATTGTAGCACTCCAAAGGGCACCAAAAAAAATAGATTCAGAATTATAGAGATGTGATAAAAGATTGCTAGTTTAAGCATTCATGCTAAAGACTAGATGTTCACTGACAGGATTGTAAAAATTGCTGTTAGGGTAAATGTTTTCCCTGTTGGTCTGCATAGGATCTTTTTTAACCTGCATTATGGAATGTCCTTAGGTTTAAACAAAAATATTCAAATATTGTAATCATAAATGCATCAGCTGAACATAATTTTATCTAGTCAGATATATGTACATGTATAACCCTTTAGCTCTCGATGAGTGTGCATAGAACTCTGAAAATTTCAACCCTTTAGTTTAAACATGGCTTCCTAAATTGTATGAAGGTATGTAGCCTAAGGGTTGCAATGTGAATGAACTTGTATGATTTTTCAGATCAAATGACATTTTTGTCTGTTACATTTGAATGTTACTTATTATGACTGGTGGCAGTGATAGTTGAAATACTTGTATTTTTATTTTCAATACATGTACATCCTCGAACTAAGTAGAGGATTTCATTTTTGTTTATTTGGTGAATTTTAAAATAGTTTTTAAAATGTTAAATACTGTATGTGCATCCTTTTTGCAATATTGATAGATATTATTCATATCAACCCCTTTTATGTGCTGGTTGGAAAGGTTGAACCCTTGCTCTTTTTAATCAGGAGGCACAAGTTGCCAATATAGATTTTGAGCTAGAGGAGAGCCCTCTGAACATTACAAAATACTATATATTGGCTTTTTTCATTTCCAACTTGAATATCTGTATCTCTAGAAATAATTGAGTTACAAATTTTTTTACCTCCTAAAAAACATTTATTGCTTTCTAACACAATATGAATAACTCTCAAATTTCCAACTTGTGCCTGATTCATCCTGGTTGCCTCACATAATATGTCCTTTTCATTTTTTTAAACCACTTAAATAGGATTCGTATGTATGCCACAATTTGTAGTCTAATATAGTTTTTCCATACTGGGTTTAATACATTTACATTTAAAAAGGCCCCACATCTTAACCCTTATCATAAACTGTTTTGTAACCCTGTCTGTACATAGTAAGGTTTATGTGGGTTCCCACTTCTTAAAAAGTCACATGAATAGTTTAGAAATACATAAAAAAAGATATATTCCCAGTTTTATTATATTGATTTAAACCTTTTTTTTAATGCTTGGGATCCTTTTTGATCTTGCAACAAACGGTTAGGGTAAGATGAAAGGGTGTTGAGTTATCTTTCAAAAGAAAACTAATATTTTCTACACATTTAAACGTGTCTAAAATTCTGAGACTTAGATCACAAATTCCATTCATGTCTTAAATTTCATAACTTGTCTCTTAAAATTTTTATTTTTTTATCCCATTGACTTTCTCCTTACTTCTGCATATTTGCCTTGCTGTTATGAGACAGAAAAACTTTTTCGTGCAGCATGAACGTGGTGAAAAAATGTTTTGAAAAGACCCTTATTTTCATATTTATAAGGAACAAGTAAATCAATTTTAGTTTTACAATGTTTTGCAGTGAAGTACAGAAATGGAAAATAGCATTGTATCCTCAATTTCTCGATTCTTTCATACATAGGATACAAACAATCCTGAAAGCTTCTCAAGAAAATGAAGAGAATCCCATACTCCTTTAGAAATCTAATCAATATTTTTGTCTCACGATGTAAATAGATGTTGTTGTTTTTTTTAATTGGATACCAACAAAATGGTTATTTTTTGGGTGTCTCCCTGATTCAAACCTCTTCCTGTGCTCTGGTGGATGAAAGTATACTCTTTTGAATTTCAGATCCCATGGAAGCTTATGATCACTATCATCCTGTTCATAATGAACCAAGTCAAGAATATCACCATAGCAATGATCAACAAGTAGAAATGTGTCATATTTGCTCACAGCCTGTCCAAGAGAGGGACATGAAAGTTCATCTCTCAGAAAACCATGGACAGCATATGCCTTTTAGTTGCCCAAAATGTGGAAAAGGATACTTAAGTTTTCCAGGACTTTATTGCCATTTAAAAAGCCATGAAGGAAAGACTATTAAGTGCCCATTGTGTGATAAAACCTTTTACAGAAACTATCATTTAAAAAGACATATGAGAAGCGTCCACAAAACAGCACAATGCTTAAATTGTCATGCTGTTTTAACAATAGGTCTGGAATTTGATCGGCATGTGCTATTCTGTGGGAAATAAATTTCCTCACATAATCCCAAGGTGTAAATTTGAAATATCCTTCACATTCTCATTAATCCTATTTCAGGTTATGCTGCAAACCATGAGCACATGCAATATGAAATGGGACCGTCTTATTCAGGATATTCCGTTAATGATCAAGTGCAAGATAACATGACACCATTAAGAGGAACAGGTGCTCAAATTTCTCCTGGGATCTTTCACCATCTGAAAAAGGAGCAACCTGCTGCATGTCCTATATGTGATAAGCCTATCTCGCGATTCAGGGATGTCAAGCGTCACCTCAAGACAATACATTCAGCAGCTCAGTGTCCAAACTGCCTTAAAATCTTTAAAGCTGGTCTTCCATTCAGCCGCCATAGAGTTTACTGTAACTGAAAATATTGTTTAGCCTTTGTGGATAACTAAGTTTTTAAGTATTGGATAGACCAAAATCAATCAAGTTCTTTTCAGAGACTATTTGTCTTCTTTGTTTCAGATCCAGATTTGCGTCCAATTCAAAGGGAATGCCCAATTCACCTACAGAGAGCTGACCCAATTTTAACTGGGCAATCACCTTATAAAATTAATTATGAATGTCAAAAAAGGTTTCTCAATCCAGGCATAGCCACATCCCAGCAAGGCGAATCTGGGATGAACAATCGACCCAGTTGCCCTGTGTGTGATAAAAAATTGTCTCGGATCTATGATGTGAAACGGCATCTCAGATCTGTGCATGGGTCATGTCAGTGTCCCAAATGTAACTTGATTTTGAAAGCTGGTCAAGACTACAATCGCCATTTAGTGTACTGTCGATAGTTAATAATATGGAGTCAATACAATCTTATTTTAGGGTGTTTGAAAGATGTCTTTATTTATTTGACATGTCTTGTGTTGCTTTTGACAAAATTTATTATGTAACACTCTTGTTATAAAAATATTATATTTAATGAATAATAATTATCCATAAACGAAATGTAATATACCTAATTTTGCCAATAAAAATGAAGGACGTGGTTTTTGCTTGTGTGTCGTTTAAGTGTACAAATTTTTTGTATTGGTTTTGGTTCTTCATCACACATGCTGTGACAAAATGAAGGTAGATTATTTGTTCTTCCTCCTTGCTAAATAAAGATAAGGAATATCAGCATCATTTTCAATGTTTTCATATAAAATTGTCTTTTTGTTCCTGCTCCTATAATATTGTAATTTTTGTTTGTCTGAAGGTGTATGCTTGCATTTTTTTTTATATTAATAATGCAACAAAAACAGTTTTTATTATGTATGGTTTCCATCGGCATGGAGTGTTAAGTAATACTGTACCTGTACAGGGAATATGGAAACATAAATTCTAAAGGACATCTTGTTTTACTTGAAAGCCTTATCTATATAATTATTTTCTAATTATGATAATGAAAAGTTTATTATAATATTGGCTTTCATAGCTATATTAAATGTATATGTTTTTATGCTATTCCAGTAGCCAAACTCTCCAAAGTTTATGTTAACTATTGTTGGTCACTTTAATAATAAGTATAAGAGCTTGGAGGTCTAGAATTAGAACCTTGAAATGTAAGTTGGCCTGAGTGAAGAAACTCATGATTTTACTAAGAACACAATGCATCAGGCTTGATTTATGCTTTGAAACCATTTCCCAAGCACAGCTCTCCTTGATCAGATCACCTATTCTCGTGAATGGGTATGCATTAAAGTTTTTATGTAACAAAATCGCCCTCACCCTGATCCATTAACGCTAGGACTCGAATTATTTTGGCTATCATTGAATTTTCTATGCAATCCTATTGGTGTATGGAATTTTTGAAACACCATGAAAAGGCTAGTCATACTCATTTGGAATATTGGTAGCAGCAATAACTAAACTAGATATTAATGGAATTCATTTAAATTTGATGATTAAGGAGTTCATTTCAAGATTTGATGCCAAAGGTAATGTGCTGTGGAAAAAAAAAAGTTGAAAAAAAAAATGTTTTAATTTCAGATCTCTCTGTGTCTATGAACCAGTTTGAACAAAGATCTCGCCAGTTTGGAAGCTGCCCGGCTCTTGAGGTTGGGTTATACCGTCAAGAATCATTTGCAAAAAGTCCTGGAACAAAACATTCAAACATGCTCAATTCAGAGAAACTCTCACAGGAGTTTGCGTGTCCTTATTGCTCTTCAATCTTACCAGAGCACCTTCTCAAATCCCATATATCATACTGTCACGGCCACACCATGCCATTCGTTTGCAAACTGTGTGGGCGGGGTTACCTTAGCAATGCAGGCTTGTATTATCACATGGCAGTTCACAATGGAAAGGACAAAGAATGCACAATTTGTGGCAAAACATTCACTAGAAATTTTACCCTTAACAGACATATGAGGGAGGCACACATGGGTAACACAAATTCTTAAATGTGGAAGAATAATGTTGCTGTACTTATCGGACTTGACATTTAGATAGGTGTGTTTTGTTTTCCTTCAGGAAGAAGATGTTATAGTCCCATTTTTTTTTGCTCTCAAACTAGGACCAATCTTTATGAGAAAAGTCTTTTTTCTTCCACAAACTTTTGGAGGACTTGCACAAATAATCTGTTGTAGGGGAAGGATGATATGACTAGTTGTTTTTTTTTCTTTTGCAATTACAAATTCAATGCGGCACAACTCAAATCAAATAAGCCCTGGTAGTCATGAGACAGAGAATTTGGGAGAGACGCTGCAGGTGGTTCATATTTTATAAATTCAAGACTGGCAAGTGAAAATACATTCAGATCAACGGGGGGTAAACATAAATGTTCCTATTGTCCTGCAGTGTGGTCAAGTAAATTTCAATTAATGAGTCATGTTTCCAAAAGTCATTCTGATAATTTGCCCTTCAAATGCTGTCTGTGTGACAAAGGTTATCACACTCCTGGTGGTCTTACCCTCCATATCCAAGCTCATGAGGAGCGTTCTTTTCCTTGTCCTCTATGCCCCACCAGGTTTTCTCAAAAAGGAATAGTGAAAAGACATTTGCAGAACGTTCACAATGCCACTCAATGTTTAATATGCTCAGGGGTGTATCTCCGAGGAGAGGCGTTTGATAAACATGTGTCAGAGTGCGTTTCTAATGCATGATAAAGTCAAACAAAATTTTGTATAATCGTACTGTGTCTTTAGTATAACTTAGTGAATATGTAATGGAGCTGTTGAAGATACCTCAGGAAATATTGTATGAATTATGGATTTGGCAAATTATACTAGATATGAGATTAAACTTAATTACAAATTACATACATATTGTAATATAAACAAGATTCCTGTTTTGTAATTAATATTACACCAGTGACTATATATTTGGAATTGTTAACAATAACTGTTTTATTGTGCGTACAATTTTTTCTTCTTCTGTCTTTGCAGCTACATTTTGCTTCAACAATAACGGATAAGGTTCAGTTCAGATAATAGAGGTCTGCAAATATTACTGATCATTTGATAGCAATAAATCCTGTGTCTTAAGTTCCTGAAGATTTTAAAGCGAAAATGGTCAAATAACAATAGTTGGAATGGGTTAAAACTGAAATTCCATTGCCTATCAATCATTTATCTTGACATAGTGACCTTTGATAGCTTAAGTATTTGTCCTGGTTTATTATGAATCACTGTTTCTTTCTTCTTAGGATAAGTTGTTTTTTTTTTGTACACATCATTGTGTTGTTGATAGCTTGTAAAGAAAGTTAAATTATCGTAAAACTTTGTCTGTATTCGTGCTAATCAAATCAATCTCTGTTTTTCGAAAATTTGCTGTACTTCTCAAGATGAAATAAAACAGATTACATGTAATTAATGAAACAAGGAATATGGTGTTTTTTGTTTTGTTTTGTTTTTGTTGGGGTTTATTTTTTACAGACGAAGGCCATAAACTTTGTGTATTTAAGGATTATGTGTAGATCTTTTTTTTTAAAGGTAACACTGCTTTGAGATAATTTGTAGTTTACAACGTAAGTCAAGGTTAAAAGTTGTATGAGTTAGTAAAGGTACTTTTTACCTAGTGGTCCTTCCACAGTTAAGTACTGAAAAAAATCTGTTCATTTGAGACAAGCAAATTGAAGTCTTTTGTGCATTAGAGAGAAAACAGCATGTTGTGTTGCAAAATTCAACATTTAATTAGTATTATTGACTTTACAAATTGGTTTTAAAAAAACAACTGAAGTTTTTTCGTTTTAAATTGAGTATGTCACTACAGTTCTGACTTTTAAAAAGGAATTTTTTTTTATGATAAAAAAAAGAGGAAACAAAGTTACAATACAATATACTTGGCCATTAGTTTCTGCTAAATCTATGACCGTCCTGTTTAAAACTTGGTAAATGTATATATGGATTTCATGTTGATGCAGCTCAAGTGGGCTTTATTTTTGTTGAATTTGAAGATAATAAAATAGGGTAAATTTTTTATATATGATCTCTTAGAGTGTAAAAAAAAATTATTAAACTACAGTGTGATGGCCTATACATTTTTTATAATTTATTAATGGTTTAAAATAATGATTTGGATTATTGTGTGTTTTAAAAATTCTTCCGTTGTGAAATTGTTTTAATGATGAAATAAAGCAATTTGAAAACAATATTGACTTTGTTAACTTTGTATAATAAAATTATGTTAACAAATTTTCCACCAAACCACAAAATATTTTTGACCATGTATTGTACATGTAATAGGTTGGAACTGAATAAGTCAAACATAATTTTTTTTTTTTATTGTTCATCAAAAATTTTTTTCATTAACAAAAGATCAATTTAGTGTACTACATCACAAAAATTTAGTGGGGGTTTTGTTGTTCAAATATTTAGACCAGTTTTATGGATTAAAAATCCATTAGACTCACAGTCCCTAAATCTAGTTTTCCTTATTAAATTTGATGGTGACATGTACATGATAGGTGCTTTTGGGTGATAAAATGATGTGAAGAAGTACTTAATAAAACATGGTGATCAGTGTATATTATTTTTTCCTAACACTAACATCAGTGCTCACTTCAGTGTTCAAATACTGAATTGTGCACTCTATTGACACTGCAGTTAAAAACATTCACACTTAATTCTTTTTTTTTCCCTTTGTTGATTCATTTTTTCCTTTATTAATTGATATTATAATTATTATTGTTATTGTTACTATTAATGCTTATTATTATGGGGTTATGTTGTTCTTGTTTTGTGTGTATGTGTTTTGTTTACTTGAAGTGTGAGACATAAATCTGAAAAAGCTAAAGGAATCATCAATATGCTTCATGTTTCTTTCATAAGATACAATATTCAAAGGTTCTTTTAAATTATTCAGACTACCTAAAAAAATATATATATAAAATTCGATTTTGTAACATCTTTTTGAATGTGTAAATCATATGTAGTAATTCCACACTCCTGCTCTTCAGCTGTCATTGTCTTTACGTTCCCAGAGCACAATTCAACTAAACAAGACATCTACAGTTTCAAGGCCTCAAATCTCAATGCACCTCATGATGAGATGTTTTCCTCTGGATCTTCAGCAACATCTTTCTTACGATCAAAAGAAAAACCGACTGCCAAGTCTTCAAAATTTGTACCACCAACCCCTCGTTCTATAAACTGCTCTCATT
Organism: Elysia chlorotica; assembly: GCA_003991915.1. Taxonomy (NCBI): domain Eukaryota; kingdom Metazoa; phylum Mollusca; class Gastropoda; family Plakobranchidae; genus Elysia; species Elysia chlorotica. The sequence goes on from RQTK01000142.1 coordinate 265,715, forward strand.
GTGGACTAATTTTTTCTGACAATTTCTCGTTGAATGATCATCTAATTGCTATACATAGTGTTACTTTTCCATTGCATTGCCAAGTTTGTGGAAAAGGTTATCAAACAAGCACTGGGTTAAATCTTCACATGGAGATGCATAGTGGAAAATCTTACATGTGCCCCATATGTGACAATAAGTTTACCCAAAAAGGAACCATAAGAATGCATCTTCGGAAAGTTCATAAAATGGCCCAGTGTCAGACCTGTCTTGCTGTGTTTAGGGTTGGAGATGAGTTTAATCAACATGTCTTGCATTGTCGATGATGGCATTCAATCTGAAAAATGTATTGTTCGGTTAAATGCAATATCTTCTTTGAATAAAGTCCATGTCTTTTCTTCATTTATGTTCAAGCCAAAATCTCAATTAAGCACTTACTCGTATTAAACTCATAAGATTACATGTATCTGGTTCTGTTCATAGTTGAAGATTTTGTGTTTTGTTTGCTTGTAATGTCATGTATACAGAATATATACGTTGTTTTAAACCTGTTGTGTCATAAAGATAAGTTTGAAAAAAGAAATTTGTTTTCTAAGATGTTCAACCACATGCAAACAAAATGATTCTACCGTGTTTGATAAGGTGTCGGACAGTTTGTTACTTGGGAATTCTAATGCAGAGAGAACTAAGTAAAATAAATATACAACTACAATATCAATATAGTGAGGTAAATGGTAAACTGTATTTAACTGAAAATTCAAGACCAGTAGAGTACAATTAACTACTTAAGATTAGTACACAAACCAAGATTCACAGTTAGTTTTGTATCAGAGTAGAAATTGAAAAATTAGGAAGTAGTAAAATAATATAAATTATTACATGATAATTTTTCGGCTTTGTGGACATAGCGCTCACTTCAGGTCGAAGTCAAACTGCAGGCATCATTGTTTGCATAGTTGTATTAGCAATGAGAGAAGTTAAATCACACCACCAGTCATAAGCCCCACCCCCCATTTCAAAAAATTCAATGATAAGCATTTCACTTTTGATTTCTTAGCGAAATGGAAAAAAACTTCTAACACATCCTTTCGAACAAAATTACTATTATGTTAAATGCTTTTGTGCAGGGTTGAGACCACTTATGTATTCATGAAATTGGAAAATTGGTCTAATCCGGTTCTACTTTTTTGCAGCAATGCTGTACTTTTGAAATTGTTTACCATGTAATGTTTTGTGAAGCTTTTTTTTTCCTTTACTACCTGTGAAGTGAGTGTTTTGGGGGTATATAAAACATATGCCCAACTAACTTGGAAAGAAAATTTGGTCTCCTCCTTTTTAAACAAAACAAAAAATCTTTTTCTATTTATTGATAAGGATAATATGTGAATAAAAGTAGCAGATGTATTTCTTGAAGTAAGAATGAATTTTGTACTACATGTTTTTTAACAACATTGAAATAAGGAAATTTTCATAGAGTAAACATGATATTATCTTTTTTTTTTTCCTTTTGCTATTACAGATTCTTTGAGGCACAACTCAAATCGCATAATGCCTGATAGTCATGAGACCGACAGCTCGGAAGAGACGCTCAATATCTCTAGCCATGAACAAGATGATTCATATTTCATACAATCAATGCTGGCAAATGAAAAAAAATTCAGACCAGCTAAAGGGAGACTTTATAAATGTTCTTATTGTGCTTTACTTTTTCCAAGCAAGACTGACTTGATGAACCATGCTTCAAATAGCCACCCTGATAGCTTGCCCTATACGTGTGGAATGTGTGGGAAAGGTTATCACACTCCTCGTGGTCTGACCCTCCATATCCAAGTTCATGAGGGAAAGTCTTTTCCTTGTCCTCTATGCCCCACCAGGTTCTCTCAAAAAGGAAAGGTTAAAAGACATATGCAGAACATTCACAAGGCTGCCCAATGTTCAATATGTTTAGGGATATATCCTCGAGAGGAGTTTGATGCACATTTATTGGAGTGTGGGGCTAATGTACCATTAAAGTGAATTAAAAATGAGTGTGTCTAGTGCCTCTTTGACAATATAAAGACATGGTGATAATGTAATAGGCTGTAAGACTCGCATGATTACTGGAGAAATAAATTGAAATTTTTTTTAATGTAACATGCTTTTTTTAATACCATTGCTTGAACATTCTTTTCTTGTTTGAATCATATAATAGGTGAATACATGAATATCCTAAAAAGAAATGTTTTTAAATACATAATACATGTACATGTACTATGCTGCTAGGTGCTCCAATGATACAAAGTCTAGATCAAATTCAGCTCAACCCGAGGTTTGCACATGGAAGTATAATTGTGAGGCAAATGGCTAATCTGGGATTTTTAATTGGATTTAAATCCTCCTCTACACATGTAAAAATACTATATATTTACTTTTAAATTTTTCAATTAAGTTGTTTATATCTGGTTCTGAAAATGAAAGAGTCAAAATATTTTGAACCTCTGAAAGTGTATTTAATGCTTTTTAACACACCATGTAGTTTTACAATGGTCTTCATAAAGATTAGAGTTGACTCATTAATCAAATCATGGACATGGCATTGGTGTACTCGAGTCGAGATGATGCTGAGACCTTTGTTAACTCTCCAGAATCTTCATCATCCACTGTTCCCTTTAGCTTGTAAATTTTTGTGAACATCATGTGTTGAATGGCATTGCTTCTTCAAGAAGTTATGTGTAAAGATCAAAGCTGTGCCCACAATTCTGTACAAAATTTATTTATTTATTGTTGACAGTAATGATGATTGACTTATTCAGGTGCTTGCGAATCATATTCATAGTCTTTCTTCATCTTGAAAATTGTGATGTTGAATGTAATCAGAAACTGCTATATATTGAATAAGCGAATAAGCTTATCAACTTGCATTGTTGAGCCATTAAGGTACGCATTATACATGTGTCGAAGTGAAAAATTTTCATTAGAAGAAGAGTTAGACTCAATTTCAGATTTTCTCTTTGAACATTTAATACTTTCTAGAATTAAAGTTGATATCTAGCTACCACTCCATGGTAAAGATTGAACAGAGCAACGTTTTTGATGTTACTACTATTTATCTCAATTGGTTTTTGTTGCTTGTTTTTTGTTTTTGTTGGGGGGGGGGGGGGGGGGGTTGTTGTTTTTTTTAGGTTCAGAATTTGTAGTGAAAAATGTTCCTATTGAGAGAATGGAAATAATATTTATACATACTTATATATGCATGGACCATGTTAAGTAGCATTTTTTACGTAGACCTCTCACAACTCTTTTTTTTTTTTTTTTTGGGGGGGGGGGGTTTTTTTATATAAGGTGTTTTGTCTTTAATTTAATGCCTTCGTTTTGTGTCGGTGCGGGGGGTATTTTTAATTAGAGGCTGATTGTCCTTTTGAAGACCTCACCCATGTATAATTTGAAGTTGTCTCATACCAAGCAGCTCAACATAAGTGGTCTATACTAGTCTGCATTCTTCGCTTAGTTTCATGCATTGCTGTCCAAACCTACAAGATTTGAACGTTTTTTAATTTTGAAATATACTTTTTTTTTAATGTATTAGGGCTTGTAGGTGGAGTTATTTTTTAACAAACATGAATTTTGAAGAAAAAGAAATGATGATCCTCTTAAATTGCCCTCTCCTTTTGTGAATGCAAAGTCGAAGCATCCTCATATTTCTCATATTGATTTTTTTTATTGCTTATTGAGCTGTTTGGCAAATTGTCAAGAGGACTTCTTCCTAAATTATAATTATTATGTATTATTATTATTAATGTTATTGTTATTATTACACTGTATTTTTATTTATGTGTATATAGTCTCTGGTTATAGATTAACTGTGTTCTAGAAAGGTCACAACCTTTACTACGAAAGCACAATTTAATAAATAGCATACCAAGATGATCAGAAGACACACACAAAAAAATATTTCCTTTAAACTTTAAGAATAAAATAAGTTACATTCCTTTAGTCTGAAACAGACTGGAGTGCATGTACATACCTTGAGTATATTATGCATAACACATGTACCTGACTTATTGATTTTCACAGAACTAAATTGTGGAATAATATGATTTTCAGTTCACACGTGTTTGTGTGTGTTGGTGATTTGGGGGGGGGGGGGGGGTGAAATGATTGAATTGAGAGCAGTAATAAAGTAGAATTTGTTAGCCAACACAAAACATAAAAATATAATAACACAAAAAAACCATTGTCTCCATTTTATATTTCATTATTGTATTGGTAGTGGTATGTAAAATTGTGATTTTCATACATCTTATTTTATTTATAATGTGAATTTATGGACACTGTGTGTCAGACATACATACATACAAATACATACATAAATACAATGTATTCTTACCTTTTTGTGGTTGTTTCATTGAGTCCTTTATACATGATGATAAGACATGCTCTGAAACGCCATTTATACTTTTAAAGAACTTTTTTTTTATTTATTATCATAATTTACTTGATAAGATTGTGTTTACATAAAGACATTGTGTAGTTTTCATTTTGATTGAAGGCTTCTATTATGATAGTATTTATGTATTATTATGTTGAAAAATAGAAATAGATTGTGAGTTTCACTTTTTCTAAGCTATGGAACACACTATGACCCACTTATTTCTCCCTTTTACTGGTTTCAGATTCAATGAGTCATTACTCAAATCATAATGTGCCTGATAGTTGTGACACTAACAGCTTGGAAACGAGGCACAGTATGTATAACCCAACACCAGCTAATTCCTATTCAATGTATTCAACACCAGACAGACAAAAGAATCCTGATGGCAAGCTATTGAAATGCCCTTATTGCCGAACAATTTGGTTCAGTAAAGTTGAAATGCAGAACCATATCTCAAGAGACCATGGTGATATCCTACCCTACAAATGCTCCCTGTGCGGGAAAGGTTACCAAACTGCCCAGGGGCTGGCTCTCCACATTCAAGTCCATGAAGGCCGGTCTTTTCCATGTCCTTTATGTGGCAGTAGGTTTTCTCAAAAAGGAAAAGTCAAAAGACACTTGCAGAACATTCATAATGCCAGCCGGTGTTCTACATGTCCAGGATATATTATATACATAGCCACTGCCTGATTACCATCAGAACAATTTCACCAACAGAAAAATTAGTTATCTTTGTATGCATTTGTCTTTATCCATCTATGTTATCAAATTTTTCAAACCAATCGTTATGATTATTTTAAAATTTATGGGCAAACGCTTTATCACTCTAAATCTTTGTTGTTTTAGAAATGGGATTGGGCATCTATACAGCTGAGGTGAAGTTTTGTTGGCAATGACAATACATCAATATGTCCAAAAATGTTTGACAACTTTACAAGCCCTTTTTTTACTTTATGTAGTAATGCCGCCTGTACATGCATTCTGTATGGATTATAATATATATAACTTATAAGAGGCATGTATATATTGAACTATAACGCAGACATTCATGAATTGTTGTAATGTTTACAAATTTTTAAATGAATAACGCTGGAAGACTTCTATTTATTATACAAACTTTTATAGACTATGCGATAAAATGGCTTTTTTTTTTAACCTTGAAACTCATTTGTTTTTTGAAGAAAATACCTCTATGCCTCAGAAAATCATGAAACCAGTCAATTTTTTACAGACTTACTGAAATTGAATATTAATTGAACTGGTGTATAAAATGCATTACAATGTATGTTAAATTTTACATGTAATAATAATTAATGTCAATCTTTCACTGGGATAGGTTTATCAAGGAGAGATCATGTTGAGGTAATGGTCTTTTTTTTTTTTTCACGATTTTGTCATGCGTTCATTATAATGTTGAAAATCTGTCAATTTGTACAGCTTATGAAGCAGCTTTTTTTTAGAGTGCATCACAATGCTGATAAACATAAGGAGCTACTTCTCCCCTTCTCTAACTTGACATTGCTAGTTGGTCATGACTTGCACATTTTGAGCGACCATATACAATATCTCTCTTATTTATAATCCTGTACAAAAGTAAAGTAGATTTATGATTCATCCTTTTTTTTTTTTTTTTTTTTTTAATTTTTCAGGACATTCATTATTGTTGTACATTCAAAATAAATAGTCAGGAATTTATTGTGTGTGAGTTGTTTTTTTTTTTTGTGTTTTAATTATTATGATGACTTCACTTGGTTATTCAATATTTGCAACATGTTTTATTGTGTGCATTTCAGTATAGATAATATTCAGTTGTTAAAGGGGGAAAAATCAATGAGTTGTATTTATGTGTATGTTTCTTTCTCTCTCTCTCTCTCTCTCTCTCTCTCTCTCTCTCTCTCTCTCTCTCTCTCTCTCTCTCTCTCTCTCTCTCTCTCTCTCTCTCTCTCTCTCTCTCTCTCTCTCTCTCTCTCTCTCTCTCTCTCTATCTCTCTTTAATCTCTCCTATAGATGCACCTAAGGACAGACATGTTTGGTGGAAGGAAGAAATGGAGGAAGAGAAGCTGGATATAGCTCTGATAAGATACAGAAATTCAGACACAAAAAATATAGACCTAAAAAAGAGAGCTGGAGTAATTATAGTTATGGGGGCCTACTAATACTTTATGTCTGTGTAGGATAACATTATTTTGTTTAGGAAGCTCAGGTACTGTACAGTGATGTACACTGATTTTAAGTTGAGTTTTAGAAGTATGAAAATGGTACATTAGTCAGTGCATAGCTACAAATAAATACTACTTTTACTAATTCTTGGTGATCAATTCACTTGGTCTAACCCAAATTATATATTTTTTAATTTCTTTCTTTTTCCAAGGTTCCTCTTTAGTTGTCCATTATTCTTTCTTGCAATCATGATCATTGTTTAATGATACTTAACTTTAAAAGTAATGATCTCAGTTTATATCGAATAAACCCAACATGAAATGAAATTATGATTTTATTTACAATTTAATTCAGAGAGACTTGTGACCTCTATGCTGAATAATACCTAACAGTTATGGTATGATGTTTAAATAAATGAAGTGGCTCTTTTCTTTTTTATTTGGTGTTTGTTTTGTTTTATTGGTTTTTTTTTTAGGAGGGGGGGTCAAATAATGAAAGGTTAAATAATTGATAATAAATTGATAATTCTCTTCAGATAGTTCATTTTAATCCGACACTGGCTTGATAATGTTAGTGCTTGTGTTTATTGTGTTGTAGTTGAAATTCCCCACAGCGTGGCTGATCTAACATTCCTTCGTGATTCTTGGCCTTTCCTTTCTCCTTGCTCTCCCAATCCTCCAATCGGTACATTTTGGTCCATCTAAATTCTTATGCTTGTCGTTCTGGCTACATGTCCCGTCCATTTCTATTTCACCGATCTAAATTACTTATTCTAAATCTCTGACTTCAGCCCTTTCTCCGACTGACCTTTTTCCGTCCGGTAGTTATTGTAAATATAACCTATTTCTCATGACAAAAAAATCTGGGTTTTCTTTGACAGGTAGGTTATTGTATCTTTCATTAACAAATTAGAAAAGGTTACAAAATTAACAAGTTGCAATTTTGCGACGTGATAGACGTCCGTGTGTTTACTGGTTTTTAAACGACCATTATGCTAATTTTTGCTATAGGCCTACAGTTGTTTCACGGTACAGAAAAAAAACCCTCAATGCATTCATTCACCATAATATGGAGAATGAACTCACTGAGTAGTTGTTGTTGTTTTTTTTGTTATAGGCCTACACAATTAATTTGTGAATAGGTGGGGTTGTGCGAGTGTCTAAATGTAGTCAAAGCATAGTTTACAAAGCAAAATAAATTCTACAAATAAAAATATATTATAACAAGCATAATTCTGAGCACCATCAATCATCCAACAGAAACCCATTGCAAGCACCTATTCTAAAGCTTATTCCCCACTCCATTATTTTACAGGTGTGTATCACGAAAGAGGACCCTGGAAGATCTGTTAGACTCGGAGCTTCCCTTCCAACCCGTCCTGGTGATTCCACGCGCTGTCAACGCTGTGGGACTGTGGTTATGCTCTCGGATCTGGCACAGCACATGCAAGAGGTCCATCAGATGTCGTTTTGCTGTGAGCTTTGTGGAAAGGGTTTCCTATCGGTTTCAGGGCTGAATCATCATCGCAGAGCTGCACACGAGGAAAGAAGGTTCACGTGCCCCATCTGCGACTACAAGTTTAAACATAAATGGCACTTGAAGGGCCACCTGAAGAGTATCCACAAGCTAGCCCAATGTTCCACGTGCTCTAATACATTCAATATTGGGGATGAATACAACCAACATGTTTTATATTGTACAAAGTAACAAACTGCAGCGATTATGTATAATTTATATATGGATGCTAGATTCTATATATCTTAAGCATCGAAGCAATAGCATGGTTTAGTTAATTACTCTCGTTTGTAGTTTTATATTATTGTACTAATTTTTTGTATAGAAGTAGTCACAATATTGACTGATTATTGATATATTGTTGATGGGTCGCAATAAATAATGTCTAACTGCTTGTTTCGTTCTTTTGTAATGCAGTAGTTTTCTGCGATGTATATAGATTCTATATATCTTAAGCATCGAAGCAATAGCATGGTTTAGTTAATTACTCTCGTTTGTAGTTTTATATTATTGTACTAATTTTTTGTATAGAAGTAGTCACAATATTGACTGATTATTGATATATTGTTGATGGGTCGCAATAAATAATGTCTAACTGCTTGTTTCGTTCTTTTGTAATGCAGTAGTTTTCTGCGATGTATATAGGTTGAATACAGTTGAATAGTATGTAAGCCAATTCTTTGAAAGGGGAACTTTAGATTTTAGTAAGCCCAATATTATTTAAATTTTGGAGTCCCGGTTTTGCGGGGGGGGGGTTGTTGTTTTTTTAAGGCAATACATTGTCAGAGGGCAAGATTGAAAAGGGTTTTCAGTGTATAGTAATTGGAAAATTAGATGTTGAATACTTACTTCCATCGGCAATAGAGTAGTTCATCCATTTATTGTATGTAAGTGGATGAATGGATTAACATTGTAAGGCGCCTAGGGCCCACATTGTGGGGAGTGGGCGCCCTATAAATGCCATTATTATTATTATTATTATTATTATTATTACTACATTACTACTACTACTACTTACTATTATTATTATTAATATTATTATTATTATTATTATTATTATTATTATTATTATCCAAGCAGAACATAGTGAGCGCCTTGTCCAAAATAGGTTCATCCTCAGACACATTCAAGAGATTATGTTGCGTTTTATTTGGAACTCTTAAGTGTGGAGCATAAGATAGTTAAACTAAGCCTTGTAAAGAAAAATATGGTACATCCACAGACACATTTAAGAGAATAATTATGCTTGAGCCTCAGTACAAACACCATGTTGGTATTGTTTTATTGAACAGTGAAAGCAAGGGCTCAACTTCATAAAGTTTGAGCCACAGAACAATAAGCAGGGTCCGCACCAAATCTTTGAAATATTTTTCAAGACCCCAATTTGCTGGAAAAATAATGATGCCACGAATGAACATAGATCCCGACTTGAAAAGAAATTCAAATTGTATGCACATGTAAATTTTGTGTTATATATGCGAACAAAACTACAGATTATCTTTACTATAATATTTCACTTATCAGCCATCAGTGACATATTACTTCTAGACTCCTTGCCATGAGTTAATACATTGCTTCCTCTTAGAACAATACATCAACAATTTGATCAAGACAGCTACGATACTACTGCTACTAATAATAAACAGACCCTACCCTTCAAGCTCATGATTTCACAAAAGGAAACCCAGTGACATCCCAATTTGTATTTGGTAAAAAGGTTAATTAATATAATCATGTCATAATATCAGAACATACATAGTTAAATTGTTTAAGCCTTGTCACAAAAAATACGGTACATCCACAGACACGTTTAAGAGAATAATTATGCCTGAGCCTTAGTTAGTACAATCACCATGTTGGTGTTGTTTGATCGAACAGTGAAACCAAGGGCTCAACTTCATAAAAAGTTTGAGCTACAGATCAATAAGCATGGTCCGCACCAAATCTTTGAAATCTTTTTCAAGACCCCAATTTGCTGCAAAAATAATGCTGCCACGAATGAACATACATCCCAAATTGAAAAAAAATAATTAGTACAGCATTTAGCGTACCATATTTAGGTGCCGCATATGATCAAAATGGCAAGTGCTAGAGGACTGGATAATTAATACCCGGTAATAAAAAAAAGTTAACATAAATTTGAAAGGATACAACAAATAAAATTGAACTTCAGAAGATCTTGTATTATTTTCAAACTGGATTTATACGGGTGTGAATGTGGACTATTACAAAACCAGATGAAAAGCTTTTGTGTTCTTTTGAATTAAAGTGCTTTAGAAAAATACTTAAAAATAAAATACCATGGATAGCAAGTACACACGCGGAATGGTGGCGTACTTGAAGAAATTGAAGAAACAAAAATTAAACCAAACTGGCTTTGTAGACGATTTCGAAGAGAGGGATCTAAAATACTTGAGGCACAGAAATTTTTTTTTTTTTAAACACATTCTGGAAGCAAAATTAGGAGCACGGAGAAGAAAAGGCAGAAAGGTAATAGAAATGGGCGAATGACATCAGCGACTAGCTATAATATAAAGGGAGGCCCACCGAAGCTGGACGGAAAAGTCTGACACATCGGACAAGCCAACATGATGATGAGGAGGAGGAGAATAATGATGATTATCACATCATTGACCCTCTTCTTGTAGTACATTGCATTAGCAAAGCACTAATCATGGAAGTTGGGTGTATCTCACTATGGATGTGCCCAAACAAGATTTGAACATATGTAGTGCCAATTAAATACTAATCATGGAAGTTGGGTGTATCTCACTGTGGCTGTGCCCAAACAAGATTTGAACACATGTAGTGCCAATTAAATAATGTAATTGACTGTACGATTAATAAAATTCATTCTTTTTTTTCCCAATGGAACACGCTGACTATCCTGCGTTAGTTCTGTCTGTACCAGCTCAAATCTGGCATAAGTACACACTGTAGTTCTATTTTTTTTTTCCTGTGAGACTGCGTCTCTCTCTCTCTCTCTCTCTCTCTCTCTCTCTCTCTCTCTCTCTCTCTCTCTCTCTCTCTCTCTCTCTCTCTCTTGTTTCTAACAATAGTAAAATTTTGAGTGATTTGAAAAAATGGTTTTCCTAATTAATATAATAATATTGAGTGATTTAACGAAAAAATGGTTTTTTGATGGTGTTTTGTTTGATTTTGTTGTTTGTTTTTTGGTGGGGGCGGGGGGTTGTTTATTGATTTGTTTCGTTTTTTTGTTGGTTTTTATTGTTGCCGAAGTCAGTCTCTTGGTTCTTTGAGTTGACAAAAGCCATCTGTCTTAACTTGTTTTTTTTTTTGTCTTTCTCCAGATGAGACGCGCCCAGTGCGGCGACAAGGAACAATATTAGACCGAGTCAGCTCTAACACTAGTAACAGCACTAACAGGACCTGCTCCTCAATGCTCTGCGCGGCCTCACCATCTTCCCAAGGCCCAGGTGGCCATAATTGTTGTCAATACAGACAGTTTGTCTGCCGTATGTGTGGGAGAGACTTCGTCAGTAGGAGCGGTCTGAGTCACCACATGAAAATTCATAGCCCCAAGAGGTTTCAGTGTCCTATCTGTGATTCGAAATTCGTCCACAAACATCACATGAGAGATCATGTTAGAAATCTACACGGGTTACTTATAGTTATATGTGTAAAGTGTCATGAAACGTTCGACTTTTTTGCAGAGAAACTTTACCGTGATCACGTCTCAGAATGTAAAACTAAAACTAAAGGGAAAACATGAGCGATGCAAACCTACTTAAGTTAATGTCGCATGGGTCTATCAGATGGATACATGTAACGATTTCTCAAGACTGCTGTTAGCAAATACATTCTATCAGTGATTGCAAGTTGTTCTTTTGGGCATAATGTTATCGATGTCTACATGCAGAACTTTTTACATTTTCAGAGTTATATAATTATAGTCTTTTTTTTAAGCGGGCGATGTTTTTTTTCTTTGTTTGTTGTTTTGTTTTGTTTTTTGTTTCTTTGTTTTTTTTGTTGTTGTTTTTGTTTTGTTTTTAACTTGAGTTGATTTCTTACGAGAAAACTTGACATTAAGAAAAATGCATGGTGTATGCTGTTTTATACCTCCCAAAAGGGGCGTAATCATGTGAAGAGTAATTAGGGCTGTTTACTCAATGTTCTCTCCTGTGTGAGAGTCAGTCATGGAAGTTTCGACAAGGGTTAAAGAAAAACAAACGTGTAGGCTATATTATGACTTGTGTATGTATACGCATGTATTCTGTCGATTGGGATACATGCCAAATTCACAACGCTATTTGTGTACATTGTGCTACTGTAAAACTAAACTTGACCATAAAAAAACAATCACTTTTCCAAATTATACAAAGTATGATAATGTTCACCGTTGGTTTTAAGAATATACTCAATTTTGTTGTTTTTGTTGTTGGTTGTGTTTTTTTTGTTTTTGTTTTTTTTTTGTTTTTTTCATATTTATTTTATAACGTTACGGTTGCCTTCCATTTTCACATTTTCTTTTAATAAAGAATAGATCTTCTCACCATTAATCAAACCGCCTTTGTTTTTTGTTTCTTTAGAATTTGTTATAGTTCCTTTTACAAACCGTAGTGTTTTGTTTGTAATTACACATGTATAATGTGTGTGTGTGTGTAATTGGTGTGTTGTCTTTTTTTTAATGTTTGCCTCTTTCTGTATGTACAATACATGTGCTTTTAATTTTTATTACAACTAATACAAGGAATGATGCAAATTTAGAGAGTTTAGAGGTAAATTTGAATTCAACGCCAATATCGATTACACCTCGCTTTACCCTAGAAACAGTCATGAATAAATGATCAAACTGGTAAAGAAGAAGAAAGAATGCCTTTTTATCACTGAAGTATATAACTATTAAGCACAAATTCAAAGAGTATATATTAACCTGTTTCTTTGCAATGCGTTTTTTTTTTAATTTTGCACATGGTTCCAGGCATAGCGGTGACTGGCTCCAATGTAAAAATGAGTCAATGATTAGCTGACGACAGTGCAACTGCAAAGATGGTAGTTTTTAATCTTTGAAAAGAATTAGGTAACACATACGAGATTAATATGCAGGATAAGACTAAGAGTAGGACACAAATTTTTCGACGGACAGAGCAAATCTCTATCCTTAAGCCTCCTAGCCCTCGGTTCGAAATTGATGTAAAACGGCGACGGAAAATCGAGGACACGGTCGATCCTTTCGCTTTGTCGGCAAAAGAAAATCTACATGTCCTTATGCCAGCGTCAAATTGTATAGTGACTAAGCCAATAAGACTAGTAAGACTAAGAGTAGCAATAATCATTGACTAAAAAGTAAAATGTATACAAAGGGTACACTGCCAATCGATGTTTAACAGTAATGTTAATTGTTAAACAGTCTGTAGTTAACTTGTAGTAACTCGGGTAACAAATGCGTTGCACTTTTGTAGTGGCTACAGATATTGCCAAGAATGTATACTATCACATACTGCCGTTATCTATCTTTGGCGAGATAAGAAGACTATAATGATAACAACCAATAATAGTATAAATAACATCTGATAACAGCACATAACAATCGATAATAGATCATAAGTGATACTATTAGGACAAAACCAAATAAATTTAATAATGCTAACACATACTGTCTTGATTACTCCGGGTGGTCGATCAGATTCACAAATTTAAACTTTTTAAAATTAATGATGATGTGATGATTACGTACGACAGGAAGACGCATAATCAATACAATTAATATTTTGAAGGAGAAAGACTCAACTTCGAGTCAACGCTCAAAATGGAAGAAAGTAGCTTCTACTTCAAAGATTAGTAGGTATTGCTCTTGGCTGGCAAGCAAGAGGATCGACGTTTTAATCTCAGCTTATGTGCTATTAGATTGTTTGGGAATCAGGGGACATAAATTAGTGATAACACTCGTCTTTAGAAGTCTGTGGAATTTGCGGATACATTATCATTGATCAATAAGTCATGTCGGGTCAATGCACCATCTCTAGAAATACTGAGTGAGAGAGAGAGAGAGAGATATCTAGCTCTACATGAGGAAATGCTGTAGTGCTCACATTTTTTACTCTGCCCTCCCCTCCCCATCTCTCTCTCTCTCTCTCTCTCTCTCTCTCTCTCTCTCTCTCTTCTCTCTCTCTCTCTCTCTCTCTCTC
>RQTK01000142.1:279953-300280 GCA_003991915.1 Elysia chlorotica
TCTCTCTCTCTCTCTCTCTCTCTCTCTCTTAACATTACTCTCTAAGTCTAACCACCTCTCTCTCTCTCTCTCTTTCTGAGTCTCTGTCTGTCCGTCTGTCTCATTAGGCCTACATCCCGTTAACCCCCCACCCATATGTGTTACATTAATTTTTAACATACCTTACCCACCCCTTTCCCTACTCTTATTACAACAACAACCACTACTGCTACTACTACTACTGCTACTACTACTACTACTACTACTACTACTACTACTACTACTACTACTACTACTACAACTACTTACTACTACTACAACTACTGGGATGGGGCGAATTGGTGTAAGTGATGGGTCGTTGGTCTGCCAACCGGAAGGTCCCGGGTTCAAAACACACGATCGCTCAAAAATGTATTTGGTCTGATTTCTTCGCCTACTGGTTGGGTCGGTGTTAGTATAATGTGGCCAGTTGAAACATGAGTCCAGGTCTGCCCGCACTGTACCTGTGTGGGAGTAGGTAGAATTGTCAGACATTAAATTGCCCCGCTGCTTTTGCCACAACAAATGCTACTTGCACCGTAATTTAAAAAAAACAAAAACAACAGACTACTAAGCATCAGTTTTTAAATGGAACTGGTAGTAAATACAGTAATTGAGGTCTCCTAAGCTCATAGACAAGTGCGTCAATCCAGCTCATAGATGATATAAAAGTAAAAATGCTTGTATCGTAAAAATATTTTCTATACACCATGCGATGGTGTATTCATTAGAAGATGTATTTTTACTATTATAAAATAAACCTTGCATTATGAGCAAGTTTATGAAGAGGTGTTTGAAAAAAAAATACCAATGTTTACACCATGCGTTTTTGTTTTGTTTTGTTTTGTTTTACGAATAAGCGCCATTATAAAGTCACAGTTTCTTGTGTGGTATCTTTTAATACAGTAAATTACTTTTTAATAAATAATCTTTCAATGCCATCTTTCACCTAGAATTTTTTTTTTAAAGAGAGAATATAGGAACAACAACCAGAACAAAAATAGGGTTGTACAATGTACCAGACAAAACACAAAGATATTAAAATTAGGCATATGCACCACTGTCATCGCAAAACCTGTCATTCCCCATGATTTCCGGTATGACGTCATGTTATGGCGTTGAATCGGGCAATCGGCTATGATTGCTGGCAAAAGTAGGAAGAGGAGAGGCAGCTTTGTCGTTCTCTCGCCGATCAAGGGATCCTATTTCGTTTCTCATTTTCAAGCAAAGTGGTTACACCCACATTAAAGACTTATGTGAAAAACTAGTGTCTTCTCTTCCGGACATAGATATAGATTCTAATTCAACTTTGGCTTCATTTCCAAGTTTTTAAAGGAGATGTTCATGATGGGCATCCAGAGATAATTTTCTACAAGTAGCCTACTGTAAAATAAATCTATAGCCCTACTGAAACGAGATATAAATCTAGATCTAGACTCTAGATTTAGTTCGTAAGACTAGATGTAGATCCACACAGACTACACACCTAGATCTAAGTCTAAATATATAAAAACTGTGTTTATACAATTTGAAGGATCCTAATTTTTGTTCTAATACTAAGACTGAGATCTAGACTAGAAATCTAGATTCTAGATCTAGACTCTAGCTCTAGGTTTTATTGAAATCTCTCAATTATCAGCCTATATTGAAATATCTAGATCTAGTAGATCAAGATACAAGATCTGAAAGGACCCAAACTAAGAAGAAAATTTGTGTAAAACTTGCAAGACTCATCCTTTTGGATTACTCACAATATGCCATCAGTACTGTTTCCAGCAGTTTGCTGATGGTTATAGACTCAAATCTAAATTATTCTTAGTTCTTGTTTCCTGTCAGTCAACCTTTGACTTGGATTCATAAGACAATATCCTGGGTTCATCATCACTATGAATGGACTGTCGTTTAGTGAACTTTGTTGCCTTTTCTGCTGTCCTCCGTGTCCATCCAGAATTTCAGCAAAGCTTGCTTTTCTACCACCTGAGAAAACATATGACCTTATATCAGATGAAGCAGGCTCACGGTACAGCCTACATCTCACAGAACGAGCCGAATGGCAATATAGTCAACAGGAGCTTGATAATATAGAAGTTTTTTATACTCGTACAAGTAAAAACAACAGAATTGTATGTATGTTTGCACGGTGCACCCAAAATGCTAAATTTACCATTTTGTTTAGCCATGGAAATGCAGTTGATTTAGGGCAGATGAGCAGTTTCTATATTGGGCTTGGCTCACGGATAAACTGTAACATTTTTAGTTTTGATTATTCAGGATATGGAGCTAGTACAGGAAGGCCTTCAGAAAAAAATATCTATGCAGACATTGACGCCGCTTGGCAAGCTCTCAGGACAAGGTACGGGATTAGTCCTCAAAACATCATTCTCTATGGACAAAGTATAGGCACTGTACCTACGATAGATCTAGCAGCTAGGTATGAAGTTGGAGCTGTAATTCTTCACTCGCCACTTATGTCTGGGATGCGCCTTGCCTTTCCTGAGACTAACAGGACCTGGTTTTTCGACCCCTTTCCAAGGTATGGCATTTTAGAATCCCCTCAGAGACATAGAATGGCTTGTACATTGTAGGTGCCTAAATCTTTTTAGTTATTTATTTAGGTAAATTATTGTAACTTGAGATGCAATGTTGAGTTGGTTTAAAGTCCATCATCAGCACTATAAGTAAAAATAGTTCATATTGTGGACAGACCCCAAGACTGACATCTAACAATTTCATGTGCTACCACACACCAACAGGTTAGGGGTGCCGTGACTCCTGTCTCAGCCAGTCACATTAAACTGACACCAACCCAACCAATAGGGAGTGAAGTGCCAGGGCTAGAACCATGGACCTTTTGCGTCGGAAGCCAATTTTCTACTCCAGGACCACTGCATCCCCTACCTTGAAACACAAATGAGAATCGCTACCAATGGTAGTCCATGCGTACTGCTATCCTGACTCTGTTTTCATGGCTTTTGTCCTGGTTTAAGCATGTCACTGATGGGCAGTTTTGATACTACTATTTAGGTCGAGAGCCCATAACTAAAATGCAAGATTTTTTTAATGGGATAATTCATTTGAATTTAGCAATAGCTTAGTTAGCATTTGGTCATCAGTCTAATTGCTTTAAATTTTAATTGAATTGGAAACAATTATTATTATATTTTTCCTAATTTAAATCTTAAAGCTGATGTACGTTAGTAGAAATCTACTACAGTATTTATAAAACAAAATTGTTCCGTCATTAGATTAGATGTTGATGAATGTTTTAGGACTAAAAAGAAATTAAAAACGTTTTTATATTATTTTTTTCGAAACAAAAATGATCAGTCTGATGTGACTGCAGGTGTCACACATCAAGTGTGCTTTGTCATGTTGATATTTAGGCTGTCTTGTGGGCTAGGTCTTAGAGAAGGTTAAAACTGGATTTATATTGGAGAGCCTAATACTATACTGTAAGCTTTGAAAGAATGTTTTATAGCCCCAAATTCTTTCCAGAATGTATAAAAGTTTAGGTCTCACAAATCATGTCAGACACACAGTGCTCTTGTAGATCTATATTTGATTTGAAAGATGAGCTTTCCACTTTTTTAACAACCGGAAAAGCAGTCTTGCACAATATGGGACTTAAATTTTACATTCTATTTCGCTTTGTGCGCGTGCAAGAAAAATAGGGTTAATGGAGGTGTCAGCCTCATTTCTCATGTCATGTCAGACTATAGATCACATCAGACACTTGAATTTGGATTTTAATATTTAAATGATGTTTAAAGATTACTAACTTTGTATTATGTTTCACTTTTTTCTTTTGAAAATATTTTATGGATGTCTAATGTTACATTGGAAGTGTGTCTCAACGTATAAGTAACATCAGACACTAAATTTCTTAAAATAAAAAGATGCACTACTTTTTATGCCTATAAGTATAAATGTGTTTTCAGATTTTAAGCTTTTTAAAATATAAATTAATGTAATAGATATTTTAAAAATAAAATATTGCCTGGTAAGTTTCAGATTGTTTTTGTAATTGTGTTTTAAAGTGTCACATCAGAATATTATTTCTTTAACTATCGCGGCCTAGAGTATGTATACATTTGGGTTATACGGTTATAAATCAGTTTGAAATGTTGTCAAAGCCTTTGTTAGAAGTTTGTGACAGTTGATCTAGGTTTAGATGGGAAAAAGAGAAATCAATTAATACAGAAATTCTGATGTGACATGTCACACTCTCATTTTGTGAAGATGTAGTAACGAAATTGTGTTTTTGGCTTTAAAAATTTCTTTGATACATTTAAAGCAACAGCAATAATAGCTAGATCAATGTGTATTGCTTTATTTATAGATTTATGTCAATGAGATTTTTGGTCACGTGACATGTCACATCAGACACTTTTCCAGATCATCATAAAAATGATACTTACAAGAAAATAAGACACTATACTATGTTCCCAACCATAAAAAATGTACTGTTCAAAGTCCTAATCTTGATGCTAGAAACCATTAAAAATTAATTTATGCATTTAAAAAATTTTGAAATTCCTCTGGCACCTTTTGACGAACCCAGATTAAAATCAAGTTCAAACCACTTTATTATCACTTTGATTTTTACTGAGGACAAAATTACAAAATTTATCTCAATTAACCCATCTTCATCAATTGTGATAAGGCCATACGCATTACACGTTTTAGACAATTTCAGTCTTATATTTTTTTTAAATTGTAATTTATTTGTATCTTTTTTTTTTTTAATTTCAGTATTGACAAAGTACCCAAAATCACTTCGCCTGTCCTTGTGATTCATGGAACAGATGATGAAGTCATAGACTTTTCCCATGGGTTAACCATCTATGAACGCTGTCCCAGGACAGTCGAGCCACTTTGGGTTGAAGGGGCTGGTCATAATGATGTAGAACTATATGGACAGTACTTACGACGCCTGAAACAGTTTATAAGTGTGGAACTTGCTGTCAATTGACATGCGGCCACAGAGGAGACGGTTCAAGATGAGCAAGTGTTGGTGCCTCCAGAGGCTGCTGAAGAAGTAGCCAGTGCAACTGCCCTTCCAGTGGCCACAGAAGACCTGGATGTTGAAGTTGACAGCGCTACCCCCTCTCAACAGGATGCACCAGCCACATTGTCAGTACAACTCCCTCCAACGGAGGAACGAGTTGTATGACATATTGACCCATAGCTGTAAACAACCGGCCCCCGATTGTCCTCTACTTGTGTGATTAAAATAATATTCTGAGATTTTTTTGTTTTTCTTGTTTTTTTAGTTTTTTTTTACTATTGTTTTAAACTTCTTTATTTATCTCATTGTTTCGTTATAATTTAGATGTAGACTTGTCTCCTAATTCTTTTTAAAGAGAGATTTTGTTGCAGTGGACCTGAGACATATATGTAAAGTCAGTGGGCCAGCTCCAAAACGTCATTATGTCCCAGGCCGTAATAAACATAGTAGACTTGACTCTCTCGGACTTAAAATTTAAATTTATATAAAAAAAATATTTTTTGTTGTTGAAAGTTTAAAAAAAGCTTTTCTGTGTCCCCAAGTGGTTTTACCTCCTCCATTAGCTATAATTTGGATTCAGTCAACAAAATATTTGTACATGTCTAATGAAGAAGATACCATTTATCTTGAGTTTGAATTAACATTTTCAAAATGACGCTGCTCGAGCATGCAAGACTGAGCGTGGACTTGTTGGTGAGATTATAAAATGTCTTTTGTCTGTACACGATATGCATCCGTTTAATTTCCCAATGACATGTATCTAGTCAATAATGGGCACAACCAAATTAACCCATCTATGATCAAAACAAGGTTTGTTTTCCCATTGTCAGGACTCGAGAGTGGTGAAGTATTACTAAATCTAGATCTAGATTTAGCACCGTCCAGTGTTCACCATAGTTTACTGGAGTGGGGAAAAAATACAAAATGTTATGAAGAGAAAAAGGTGCCGGTTGAGAGAGAGAAGGGGGGGGGGTTGCTGTCTCTCGGGACGGAAGTTGCAGCACACCAGAACTTCCCATACGCCATGGTTATTCATAGCTTTGTATTCTCTACAATCTCTTCAAATCTGAACCACTAATCAATAGAGTACTTCGTTACGTCTGAGCTTTTCTTTAAATCTCTTAGTTGCGGCCAGATCCGTTTATAGGCTTTATATGAGGGGGAAAATCAATAGTAAGATAGCCTTTGTTACGGCCGAGGTTCCGTTAAGTCTGATGCTGTTATGTGCAAGGTCCACTGTATTAATATTTTGTTGTTTTTTTTATTTTATAATTTTTTTTTAAAGAGATTTGTATATTTTGTTTTTAAATTAGGTGCAGTTTCTATCACACAAGTAGAGGTAGGGCTTGAACCTTCTCCTCTGTGACATTTTAACAAATATATTGATTTGAATGTAATGAACATTTTTGTGTGATACATGTGTTGATTTTCCTTTTTTTTTTTGTACTACTACAGTCTTTACAAATACATGTATGACATTTTTGCTCCTCTCATCTTTTTTGTTGTTGCTATTAATTTTCTTTGACATTGAAATATGTTTTCTTCATGTTCATTACATTTTATTTTTGTGAAAATCATGAAATAACTGCCAAAGGTTGTTTGTTTGGTTAAGTTGTTTTCCTATTGTTCCTGTCTGTTTCTTTTCCTTAATTTATTTTCAGTGAAACTTTTATAGAATGTTTTTTAGTGACTTTTATAAAAAAAAAACTGCATTGATTTTGTATGTAAGTTTTACAGTTTAGAATAAACACTCAGTCATTATAATCATAGTCTTCTAAAGGCCCTAGTAATTTTGAAGTTAAGACTGACAGAGATATACATATTCTTCTAGTAATTCAACATACTATATGGTGTATCAAATTCAACTATTCCACTCTTCTTGGATGAGAATTTAAAAAAATCGTATGTCATTAAATTAAAATAAAAATTGTAAATCAATGACAGTTTCGAAAAGTTTTGGCTGTATATGTTTATGTGTGATGATCCATGAAAAAATTTGTTACGCCAGAGCCACACATCAATCAAATATTTTTTTTTTTTAATATATCACATTGTTTGGGCTTAATGTACCATAGCTTTATCAAAGCCATATATATCCATTGTATTATTCGCAATTATAAATCACATAATTGTCTTTGAACGTCATACACAGTAGTTACTAAAAGTGTTATTACTCCTATTCCTATTATTTAAAACCACCATGAAATAGTACAGGTTCCTGAGTTTTTGGGTTGATGAGTTTGAGTCATTTCAGTTCATAATCTTCATATCTCGTGAAAACGGAGTGCGTTAGATATATATGCTTTCATTAGTATATTTTTATTCCTTTACATATTTCCTCAACTTGAATTTAAAATTAAATTATTTTTTCTTCAACCTGCGCTTTGAGCTTGATCTTTATTTGTGGGGGGGGGAGTATAGTAGATTTCAGCCTTGGCAATTGGTTATTTTTTTCTTTCAATCTATTTATGCTAAATTGATTTATGTGACCATTACATGATTTAAGACAGCTTTATGCATTTTTCCATTTCTTCGTTTTAAATATCAAGATTCACGAATGATTCTGACAAGCTAATAAATGATTGCTGACAGTTATTTAATGCTAGTAAATTCATAACAGTTAAGGTTGTTAAGTACCCTGGGTTGCTCAAAGTCTACTACATGTATTAAGATGACAGTTTTAAAGAGAACCAACACTCCTCACAATAGAAGAAGGGTCCCGCTGTAAGCAAGCTCTTGCTATACTAAATACATGCTGCGAAAATATTACTTTTAACACAATATCTCACTTTTAAAAAATCAATATGAACGTGGCCATTGACCCTTGAAATATAGTTCATATGTATTGTACTTTTTTGTTGTTGCTCTCGGTCTTCTTTTATTTGTGTACAGTTACTCAGGGTCTGAGACCACTTAGATCCAACAGTAACAACTATTTTGCCCCGCACCTTTTTTTTCGGGTTCTCTTTCTCTTGCACACTCTCTCTCTCTCTGAACTTGAGTCTCTCTGTCTACACCTCATTCATCAGTAACCAATCCCATTGCAGTATCCTTGACATCATGCTTTTTGAACACCCCATCCCCCACTGTATTATGCACATCACACTGCACATTCGCATCCTTTGTCTAGACCTAGACTGTTGTATCAGGTCTCTGGCAGACTCAAAACAATGTTGCACGGGTTGACTACCCGTTATTTTGACACCAGAACTCATTTCCCTCTCCCGCTGTATCCAAGTGAAATGTCTCTCAAGAGTGATGGTCCTGCTGCAGCGAGTGCTGTTTTAGGTATGCACTACTGTACATTAATTCATTGATTAAGGTTCTAGATATTAAGGAATACCAGTAGTGAGTATACTTTTGTTGTCAGAAAAAATGAGTAATCTGTTTTAGTATGTATGTGTGTGTGTGTGTTTTTCTATCTTTTATTGTTTTTTAATTACAAATATGAACTAGACGGGTCAAAGTCTGTTATTTTGGTGCATGTGTTTGTTTTGTGGGTTTCCTGACCTCTGTTGAAATCTTGTTCTCATTTACAAAAACCACAAACCTTTGTTGTGTAATACATGTTGACGGATTCAAACTATTTTCTTTGTGGCATAACTGTGTCTACTTAGGCAATATAAGAACAAGATATCAAGTTAATCACGAACATGATATATTCTTCATGCAACATGTTAGTTATAAATTTGTCCAGTTTCAAATCATGCAAGTGCTCGTTATCATTGTGATTTAGATGTGTACATGAAATCTTTTGGCTCTAGCACAAAATAAACCAAATGGCCCGTAAGGAATTAGAGACCTCCTGTTATAAATGGTTTCCACTGTAGTTATATGTGTTTGAAATAGCTGATTTCACAATTAACCTTTTCCCAACACCCCGCATGGTGCTAGCACCTCTTTGTATTGATCTGAACACCTACTTAAAAATAATAAATATCAAAGCCTTTACCTTTTAAAATTTTTGAAAATGTTCCGAAATAGTGTGCACGCAAAGATTAGGTCTGAAAACTGAGTAAGTTCTTAGTATAAACATAATCATATGTTAGTCATTAAACTTAGTTTCAAAGCGTGATCTATATATAGTACAAATTTATAATTTTGCGGGGGAAATCAACCAAATATTCTGAGGACAGGATGGGTATTTTCCATTATCCCATTTGATTTTAAAGTGAATTTGAACATTCTGCTAACACCATTGTCAGTGTTAGAGAAAGATACATTTTCTAATCAGTACGTGCTATGAAACTTTACAATAAATATCAATGGACTTAATCTAACCAGCAAGACTAAGAGGGTGGCTGTTGAGTTAGGGAGCGCTTGTATAATCGTTAGACAAGTAACTAATTTTCAGACTACTTCTTTCTCCATGTTCTGTTTTCTTTTTATTTCAAGTAGGCCTATATATGCTTCATGAATATTGATCTTTCCAATTAACGCCTACTTGTCTGTGATGAAAATTATATATATATATATTTTTTAATGTACCTCTTGTCAATTTCCTGGCAAAAAAGATGTTTGTGTATGTTTTTCTTTCTATCACCTTGAGGTTGTGAATATAAGTTCATATGAATTTTGCAAAACTCTTGCCTAAAGTTTAAGTACATTGTATAATGGATAATTCAATGCATTGCTCTGCATGCTTAAACAAATCTCATACATTTGTACATGTATTTTGAAAGTGTTTGATTAATCACCTGTATCAATTAATAAAGCTAATTTTCCTTTGTTTTCAAGCATGTAATTTTTAGGTTGCCCTCTTTTCAAATGTAATATTTGCAGCCTATCTGTATGTAGAATCATGTTTCTTACAATCATTTAGCACATGGCAAAATGATTTTGTCTTCAAACGAAAAGTGAGTTTTTCATCCTACGCTTTTTTAGTCTGTTTTTTTAAGTGCAATACAATTCCTTGGCAGTATAGTTACCACTTTAAAAAAATATCTGAGGACACCAATGTCATATTTATTATACGGCAATTTTTTTTCTTTCTATTTTACAAAAACTATATTAGATTATATCAACTAATACATTACATAAATTTTAAGAAAATCTGATTTGAGGTTTTTGATGTGATGGTATGCCTAACATCAAGGCTCCTACTTTTTACGATAAAATGCATACATCTAATTACACTTGCTCTGTCTCATCAAGGATATGTGCACACATGTATCCAAAGACAAATTTATTACAAAATTTTACTTCTTTTTATCTCTCCCCTTTCTTTTCTCTCTCTCTCTCTCTCTTTCTCTATGTCTCTTGCTGTGTCACTCTCTCTCTCTCTATCAAATTTTTTGGGCAGCTGTTTTTCTCTCTCATAATTTTAGACCGTTATCTAGATTTAAATCTCAATTAAAACTGGTTGAACCATTTTGTTTTGAAAGAAAAAAAAGTTGATTGTTTCTGTATTTCCACATTTTTTCCCCTTGTTTCATATTATGCGAGTCTTGGGGACTGATAAAGTAAAATTTTAAAATATGTATGTACCTCCTTATTGATAAATTTGTCTCCAATGTCTTGTAACTTGTTCAACATTCATCCCATCATAATCTCAAATGATTTTTTTCACATACTGACATTGTGGAAGTTGTGTTCACATTCACAGTATCAAATTAAAACAAATGGTCAGTTTAATAAGTTGTTGTTTTTTTTGTTCCAACATACAGCATGTTGTGTGTACGCTATTGCTGAATTAAAACAAGTACAGTGATTCAACAATTTATGGGCATACGACTTGAAAATTTCAAATGTATGTAAGTGTTAAGTTAAGGGTTAAAATACAGACAGTTAAAGATTGAGTTCTAGTAACTGAAAATAACAATCATGTTTTTGTTGTTGTTGTTTTTTTTTATAAGAACTGCTAGAGTAGATGTGTATGCGCTGTATTAAAAAATAACTCAATAAGAATGCAGCTTATAATTATAGTAATAATAATAATCTATTAAGAGGTTAGTTGGATAAAAAAACGGTACACTGGGCATCAAGTATCATGTGGATTACCATGGTCATGAGATATTGATGGCAGAAATGTTTTTTGAAAGAAAAATATCTTACTACATGTACATGTACCAGGTACCACTACCAGCTGGGAGGATACGAAAGTCAGATTTTGTGTGCAATATTATGCCATATCTTTGAATATAGATATTTCAATTCAAACTTAAATATGCTTAAGAACATTTTTACTTACTGTTGCCATAAGATAGGTATGTGCTGCATATTCTATGGTACATTGTACTAAATTGTGTTCTGTTTTAGAGGGCTTATTCTCTGTAATAATATGTTGGTATTCTGTTGTTTGTCATTAAAAGTGCTGTTTCTTAATTTTGAAAGGTTAAGCTGAAAAAAGGCAGCTTCTTCTTTTGTGTTTGTGTGTAAGCTTTTTGTTGGGTTGTTTTTTTGTTTTTGTTTTTTTTTTTGGGGGGGGGGGGGGAGCACTTTATCATGAAGAAAATTGTGTATTGCTCCTACAGGAGACTAAAGACAGCACTGGTTTAAAAATTGACATATTATTGACTTGATACTGAAGTAATTGCAAAAACTTAGTGCTGCCCATTTTCCGTAAATTTATGGATTTTCAGTAAAAAAAAAGGTAAGGTGGCACGTCATATGTCAGTAAAAGTCTATCAACTTAGTCAACGGTCTCTTGTCATTCAATGCTTTGAGGCTTTATGACTAACGGTTCAGTAAAAAAAATAAGTATTGAGTTGACTGTACTGACAACAAAGGTAATTAATTTAACAAACTACAGGTATCACTTGTTTTCATATTGGTTGCCTATGTATTTGGTTGAACCTAAAAAGCTTTTAATAATTTCTTTTTTCATTTTGATTGATGAAGCTAGAATTCTATGGCTAATGTGAATACTATGTAAGTTGCTAACAATTTGTTGCTGCAAGGCTATATTGATTTTGTCATGAAATTAAAAACCTTTAAATATGATTAAACAACTGATGCGATGTTGTTTTTATTTGTTCATGCAGTCATTTACATTTGAACTAAGTGCTTCTCAGTTTTTACATTTGTATGAGTTAATGCTGTATAACGAAATGTCGTATGTTCATGTCGGGGTTAGAGAGTCATTTTCTAATTTATTAGTTCATGCATTGCTTACTCTGTGCAGGTTAAATTAGATAAAGATGATCTGACAAGAGATTTGACTTAATTTGTGACTCTAAATCTTTGTTGTATATCCAATATTGATAGAAGATGCTTAGTATTAGTACAGTTGATCAGTCATAAAACAAAACACTCTTAACTTATCAGGGCATCAACATTCTTTCTGTGATAGGCTAATTCATCTATCTTATCTCTCTCTGTTTGTATGGGTTTTTATTTGTATCACACACATACATTCATTTGCTTGCTTCTGTTATTCCTCAAGCTATTTTATAATCTATGCTTTGGCTATATATTTTTTAAGTTTCAACGGATTTAAATATATTTGTGCTAAGTTACCAAAAAATTTAGTTGTGATAATGAGGATTCTCTCTCTCTCTCTCTCTCTCTCTCTCTGTCTGTGTGTGTGTGTGTCTCTCTCTCTCTCTCTCTCTCTCTCTCTCTCTCTCTCTCTCTGTCACACCCAAACACACACTATTCCTTTTTCTCTCGCCTGGAAGGTTTCACTCAAAAGACTCCATATGCTTTGTTTTGTATTGTTTATATTGTGTATATTTTGAAAAGCCTTTTAACAAAGCTAGAATTGTTGGATTTACAACAGTATTTCAATGATTTACTTAGTTTTAATACATGTACCACTACATGAGTAAGTGCTGTCGTTTTTAAATAGTTCAAAGAAAGTACATGTACATAGCTAATGGTAATACATACGAGACATGAACTTTTCTTTATATATGGAAGTGAATGCAGAGAGTGGTGATGGCTTTAAAATAACTTACCATTCATTTAGAGTTGTCTCAATTTTCAACATGAATGTAAATATGCTTGATGTCATTTGGATTTAGTTTAACTTATGGTGAATATTATTACTGAATGTGACTGACTTTAAGTGAGTAATATAATAAATATATACATGTTTACCTTGTCCATAATATTATATGTTGTCAGTGGAACACTTGTTCAATGCACAAACATTAATTTCTTCACTCAAATTTGTCCATTTCATGTATTTTTTTAAATTCAGTTGTTGCACTTATTATCATTGACACTTGAGCTATGACGCAAAGTTAACAAATTATTACATGTGTACATTATTAGTAATCATGAGTATACTTCATTTAATCATGTTTTGAATACTTTTCAATTTTGTCTATGAGTGTGAGTGAATTTACCTTATGTTTTTCATCTGATGTATCAATGAAGAAGATTTGTGGAACAAATAAATTATTCAGCATAAAGCTGTTGTTCAAATTGGTTTTTATCAACTTCTTTGTTTAAATCAAGAAATAAATGTTGCTAATAATTCTCTAGTAGCCTTCGGCCAACCTAATTAGCCTTTTGTGTTGGATGGTTAGGGCTGAATAGTTTTTATGAAAAGAGCTCTCACAACACAAGCTCCATTTCTGATCTTTTCCTTTCACCAGTGTATAATTGGCTGTGCTAAATCATTTGTAAGTAAAATACCTAGAAGCTTTAAATACAGAAAATGAATGTATTGAGCTCGATTCATAAATAATTTCTAAATTAGGATATCTTGAAAATAAAGATTGTTACATCAATAGAGGACTTGTCTTGTTTGCAATGATTTTTTACATTTTTATTCTTGATAGAACCATCTAAAATGATAATTGTGAGGAAAAATATTTGCTAACTGTAGTGAAATTGTAAAAATTAATTTTTGGAAATATTTACACGTACTGATTTTGGTAAATGTGAAATGGAAATGTACAAGCAAAAAGACAAACTTATCAAAAGAGACACATTTTGTTTGTTGGTTTTTGTTGTTTATTTTATGATTAAAAAATGGTGCAGAAAATCATCATTAGATTCTGTTTTGGGACATAATTATGTAATGTAATATTGAACTTGAATTTCCATATTATCTATCCACAAAGTTTACACATAAATATTGAAACATTGGGATCATTTTAGGATCACTATGCAGCACTTTATTGTAAAACCTAAGCTGAAACAAATACATGTATTCTCTTATATGACACCAGTCCTCATAGATAGCAGATTGGTTGGTTGATTGAGTTGATTTAACGTCCAACATCAGCACTTTTTAGACTATAACCAAGACTGACGTCTGACAATTTTATGTGCTGTCACACACGACACAGGATGGGGATACCATGACTTCTGTCTCAGCAGGTCACATTAAACTAACACCGACCCAACCAATAGGGCTCGAACCCGGACCTTTTGCGTTGGAAGCCGATATTCTACCCCTCTTATTCATAGGACATGTAAAAGCACCACATGATGTAAAAATTAAACAGGCGTTCATAGATTATTTTAATGAATAGATTTTGTAAATACATGTACTGTTATGTCTTATTATGTACTATAGCTGGCACTCGTCACAAGCATAAGCATACTTCACTTGATTGTTGCTTGCCAAGCAGAAAGTCAAAATCATTTCGATCCCCTATTATAAAATAATTTGTGAAAGGGAGGTTGAAGTAATAAAAAAAATAAAATAAGCAAAGTTATAATTTACAAATGAAAGTTTATCACATGCAGCTTGATTAATTATGAATTACTAAGTACCAAAGTTATCATAAACTATAATCAACACTGCATTTAAATGTATGAAGTTTAATATTAAAATAAAAATAAAAAAATGTTTTGTAAAGACAACAGTTATGTTTTTTTGTTGTTGAGAGCAGCACATATTTTTGAATAATGAATATTTTAATGACCCATTGGGCATACACATAATTGTTTCACTTTTAGTAAAAAAAATTATGAGTAAAAATTACTGACAGTAAAAAAAAAAAATAATAGGATTAAAAATAGATCAGCCTCTTTTTCTAATTCCACCAAAACGGCCGTCATTTGATGGAGCAGTGTTCTCTTTGTTTTTTTTAATAAAAAAACACAGCAACCTCGAAATACCAAAAGTCCCTAACATAGGAGGCATTAAAACGTTGAGAAGTGTTTTGAGAATTCAGTTGTTGCCCAAGTCTATTGCTAAAAAAATAAAAATTAATGCCATGTATGAGTATGATTAGTTCTACGTAGCCTAGGTTTCATTAATTTTTTTTTCCTGAAACATATGTAGGATCAACACATGAGATTCGAAACTCAGACATCCTGCCTAGTATTAGTTTGTATTAGTCCAGGGCAATTCTGTCTGAGACTTTTGGGGTCCTTTGTAGATTCGAGTTGTACATGTTCCCAAGTACTTCATGTTATCAATGAAAAGAATTTAAAAATTAAACAAAAATATTTAAGGATTCTCGATACAGCATATTAAGGAGTTATTGAGTAAATATTAATAAAATGACAAGATTCATATGACTCATGTATACACATATTTATATGATTGTCTCAGCCTCTGATAACCAGTAAACAAAAAACAGTGTTCATAAGTTGTCTTGATGAAATCCAACCTCTCTGGCCACAGGTTCAATCCAACCCTTCATGCCCTCTCCTCTGCTGTCTACACCATTCAGTGAGGTCTAGTGTATCATGTGCAGTTGATAAGGTATTACAAATACAATGTCAGTATGTCAAGAACCAGATAGTCATACTACTCACAATGTACAAAAAGGTCTTGTTATTTCAGGACTACAGTGTACGGTATTTAGAACAAAGTGTTTTTTGCTTCTCAATGGTAAAAGCTGCATGTTTGTTTCTTCTAGTTCTAATTTCTATGAGCTGGTGTGGTGTTTCTACTTGTACATGTATTTCAAAATGCCGATATACAATTTCAAATGGCCGCTTGCAAAACAGAAATAGAAGCTAGGAAATTATCATCAGTTTCCTTGTGCCCTTTGAGAAATTCTGAAAAAGCAGTTTGCAAATATTGGATTAGAATGCGCTTAGAGTCTTGACATTTGCTGAAGTCTAAGAACACTGTTTTCAAAATCTAAGAAGTGCTTGGAGTTGGAGCAAAATGGACTTTGGCATATCTTGTTTCAATTTCACTTTCATCAGACTCTTTTGATTCAGTATGTTTTAAAGTCTGCGGTTCAGGTTGCTTTAATTCAAATCCATCCTCTTCATCACTGTCTAGATCCACATCAGACATGCGGAAATCCATTTGACAGCCCATAGCATCTCTGATATCAGTGTAGAAAAGCCAAACAAAGGGGAAGACAGCAGTCTTGATGATACGGACCCACCATGTCACTGTAAGTGTCTCACTGAATCGCGTGCAGTCCGGAGTGTTACATTCCAAGCGCATCATCAGAACACGGACTATACAGAACGGCGCCTCTGCAAAGATTGAAAACAGCGTAACAACTGTTGTTACAGTCATAGATTCCCCCTTAGGCGTCAAGGGTTTGTAAAAACATCTCTTTGGGCGCAGACAATCCAAAAGTCCTGTGAAGGGAGCCAATATGAAAACCCCAAGAGAAGGGGGGATGAACGATATCAGTTGTGTGGCAACAAAGAAGTGGTCGTCTGTCTTGTACAAACACATATTGGGATCTCGTGCTTTGGCCACAAGTCCACCAAAGTAAATAGGTAACAGGAATAAGGTTGAGATCAGCCATGGAACTACTAGCAGGACAATGGTGCCAAGGATCTGAGCCAATGGTTTGATTTTCCTTTGCCTCTTCTCAGTGTATACATATACGAAACGTTCAAAGACTAAACTTAAGACAGCAAATAGAGCCACCGATGGCTGGAAATAGTTGGCAATAAAGTCCCATGCCTGCGAGATAAAGAAAAAACAATCCCAAAATGATACATAGCATTAGCAAATAAAATTTTAAAATACTTTTTGTCGATAAAGACTTCATTACCCTTTATTAATTACATGTAATCACTTGACATAAAAAAAAACTGATGATTTTTTTTCTCCTTTTTTTCATTTAAACATGAATTATAACATTATATCATATGACATGAAGAACATTTAATCTAAAAGAATTATTCATAGAGCAAATATCCATTAGACTTTTCTATTAATGAAATTTCATGCTTGAGTCAACAGTAAATTTTACTTCAGGCAAACAGTTATACATAAAAACACAACTGCCTCAAATACTCACCACAGCTAGATTGCAAGGCACATGGCTGGGGTTCAGAATGAAGTGTAGTTTCCCCGGTATCACGAAGACCCCCAAAAGCATATTGACAAGAGCCACATTCACTATGAGAAGATTTTTGGGCTGCGTTCTCAATATCTGCTTGCCTAAGATGAACACAATGATGGCGATGTGGCTGCAGATGATCCAGATAGAGAGACCAAGGCGGACAATGTTCAGGGCGTTCCACGAGGTGTAAGCCCGTGGGATCAGCTGCTCACCATTGTGAATATCGTCCCAGTCGACCGCAGCCATCTAGATGAAGAAAAGTAGACTTAGAGAGAGAGAGAGAGAGAGAGAGAGAGAGAGAGAGACAGAGAGAGTGAGAGAGAGAGTATGTCTTTCTCTTGTCGCCTCAAACCCGATCTCAACTTCTATACACAATTAAGCAAACGTTACGGCTAGATTATTTTCTCACGACTTAGTCAACGTTAATATGGGTAAATATAGAAGTATGCAAAGTGATTGATTGTGATAAACTGCAAACTATGATTTTAATACAGGTGTATAACTATCTCTTTTTTTTTGCTCCGGAGAGCAGAAATTAGTACATATGAATCGGGATCGAACTTATTCTTTTATGATTATGGCATCCACCAAATGACGGAACCGGTACATGTATCAAAGGCGAAAGTTAATTAATCATCATTTTCATTGATGGCAAAACGATCTTATTGGACTATGCCATGCTTTTTCTGGTAAAGTCCGTTTCAATGTATAACCAATGTCATCCTGGGTGTCCGGAAGAATCACATACAGAGACCATCTGACATTCGCATCGCAGACCTCTGGCAGAGAACTGACAGACTGAGCATTTATTTTTCATTGACAAGAGTAAGAGAAAAAAAAATTATAATCAACAAGATATAGAACATTGCCAAACCATATTTCTTTTCTCATTTAGTAGCATAGCACCAGAGGAAAAAAACCGAGCGAACACTACATTGGAAACCATTTCCGTGCCTGTGAAAATGATGAAAAATGCACCCAGAATTTTGCTGCATCATTTTTTGGTCCCTTCTTTTTAGGATAAAGCAAATGTACGCACGTTTTCAGTTTCACCTAATGTGAAAAACGCACACAATCTAAATTGAGAACATAATTATACATTGTCGCGGAAATAGTAGGCCTACACGGAAGAGGGCAATATTGTTACGAGATGAACATCACCATTTTGTAAGAAACGTGCTGGGGTTTTAATCAAGTGTGGCGTGAGTTTGCGAAACAGTTTATGAAAAAGTATTGTATGTCGCTCGTGGTACATTCGTGGTTCAGATTTTAAAAAAAAACAACACCCAAAATTAGTTTTTGCTTGAACATCGAAATGCCAATTTTAATTTGCTTCCACTTTGCAAAGCAAGTAATTAAATTCCACGCACCATCTGATATTCCCAGTCGTCACGGAAAAAAACTAGTGTTAATGAGGTTTCTGGGTTTTATCATAAGTCAGAATAGGAAAGCGAGAAAATTGATAGTAGATTTGACAAAAAAAGAAGGGAGTGAAAACTGGAAGACTAGGTTTAAAAAAAGAGTTTTCGATTGAGAAAAGTCCATTGTTAGAAGTAGAACAGACCTAGACTACCTACTACATGTACATACCTCCCAATGGCTATGAATTGCCTCAGTTGTTACACCCCTGCGTTTTCCGAGGAATCTTATACGGAGATAACTGCAGCAATTGATATTTGACCCTTTGATCTTCAGTCTCAGCACACCACCGATGTATCGCTCTCTCTCTCTCTCTCTCTCTCTCTCTCTCTCTCTCTCTCTCTCTCTTTCTCCCCCCCTCTCTGTCTGTATGTCTGTCTGGGTCTTGGTATCTCTCTCTCTCTCTCTCTCTCTCTCTCTCTCTCTCTCTCTCTCTCTCTCTCTCTCTCTCTCTCTCTCTCTCTCTCTCTTTTGTTTCTATAATCTCCCTCCCTCACCCTCTCAAAGGTTGCACTAACGCAGATGGCTAGTCTTCCTACCAACCCACCTGGCTAAAGTCGAACAGCGAACCCCGGGCTGCCAGGAAAGGATCTGGACCGGCGTCGGACTCAGACTTGTTGGACATGGCGAATTCTGAAAGTGAAACGAGACAGAAATGTAGATGGACTTTTGCTACATACGTGTAATATAATGTAAAGAGAATGTGGCGAATTCTCGTAGTGAAAAAAGACAAAGATGTACATGTACATTTAACCATAATATAATATTCAAGATAATCAGGAAAAGCAGTAACTACATTGTATTCAACATTCATAAAAGTAAATAGGATTGGAAGGAGACATTCGTCAACTGGATACAACATAATATAATATGCCTTTTTTACTACAAAGCCAAAATTAATTGTATAATTTTGGTGCCTACTTTTTTTTTAACGAGGCGCTCTTTTAATCCCAGAGAAATATGTCCCACTACCAGATTTCTAAAATTAATGATGTGTTGTTAATCCCCTAGCATAACCCCATGAGATTTTACACATGTAGCCTACATATTCATACATCCGAAGCTCTTTTTACGAGCATACATGAGAAAGTGCGTTAGATAGATATAGGAGTGAGGCAATAGAATCACAGGCTATGTTAAAATATATTAAAAATCAAATGTTCCCCTTCTCCTCTTTAAATTAAACAATTAGTATTACCTTCATTGCAAATTTGATTGACAAATGTAAAATACAAAAGATGTCACAAAAGAGACGAGTGTCCGTCAAAACACCGAGTCAACTTCAGATTGAATACCGAGGAGCATTTCAAAAGTGTACAAAACATTAATAATAATTATGTCTATTATCGACCCACATGAAGCAACCCACGTGAAGCATTATATTATTCCACCCCTCATGCCTATCTATTTATAACAATAGAGTGTTATGATAAGTGCAATGTAAAACGATATCAGTTCGTGATGCCGCCACCATAGTCATAATTAGTTATTTACTCTTCACAATTAATAAAATAGTATTGTATTCATAGGCTTGTCTACGCCAATCACACTAATTACTAACTTACGGATATTTCTGTATCTCTATATCTATACCAATGTTTACCACAACAAAAACAACTAATAATAACTAAATAACTAATTATTAATAATAAATTATTATTACTTATTATTATTATTATTAATTATTATTATTATTATTATTATTATTA